>JAQFWZ010000451.1:0-98985 GCA_027789725.1 Dendropsophus ebraccatus | reverse complement strand
GTCTCCTCTATATATATGTCAAGTATGGGGTCAGGGGATGACCCTCATAAGAAAACATTTAAATCTACAATGTATACTAACACGTGATTCTCATTACAATATATAATTCTTAACAAACTGCTTCAGACATATATATATATATACTATAGCTCGTAACTGCTTCTGCAAGGCAAAGCCTTCACATGGAAGATTAATGGTTCCTGTCCTGGACAAAGAATGGTATGCTGGTGGTTTGCAGAGGAAGATAGAGGAAGTCACGTCCAGAAGATATGTGAAGATAGAAAACGTTACTACCACAAGAGTCTAAAGGCCTAAGCTACGCAGTAGAAAATGCATAAATAATAGAGATTTGGTGTAATCCAATTAGATCAAAGAGGAATGTAATAAGTTATATTGTAACCACCCCTATATTCTACCCCTATAAATGTATGGATCAAGGAAGTAATAAAGAGGAGTGTATATGAACTTGGACCAAAATGTTGTTGGTGTGATTTCCTTACGGCCGACACTTCCCTTTTACAATTGAGACATAGACAGTCAGTTGAAGCGTGGCAGAATAATTACCCTAATTACCCCATACCTCCCTGCCACGACACTGGCGCCCGAACAATAGGCCGGCACCTGCAGGGGGGGCCTAACCCCGTGGGACCGACACCCGGCTGTCTGCTAGACGATCCCGGACCGACTGAACGAGCCTGATCAACTCCACCACAACGGTAAGTCTGCTGATTTTATAAATCTGTAGCTTACCTGTTTGTGTCAGGCGGTCCTGTGGAGTCTGTGGGTAACCTGTTCGATCCCCGTGGTGACCTTAGCGACGAGGTGTTCCTCCCCGCTGTGCCGTCCAGAGAACCCGTAATGTACGTGTATCATTGTGTACGTACAGCTTGTCGTAACCAACTACTGTCTATGGGTATCTTACTGGGGCTCTGAGACACGTGGTGGGTTTAACTTGTCAGAACTGGTGTCGATATAGAGATAATTTTGAGGTTTGTGCAGAGAACCTGTGACAGAATTTTAGGTTTGGCAGAGACCTGTTTTACAATTTTGAGGTTTGGCAGAGAACCTGATACAATTTGGGGTTTGAAAGAGAATCTGTTAGATATTTTGGGTTTGGGAGAGAACCTGTCCGTTTTCAAGTCAGTGAATTTAGCCTTGGCTGTGGTGCTGGGCAAGACCAGTTCTGATTTTGAGCGGCCGTATGTTAATATTTGTCAGTTAAAGTTTAATGCAAGTGAAACTTCTACTTCCTTTTTTCCCCCTGTTTCTTTCTGAGCGCTGACACTGTGGCTGCATGTAACATAAAGAACGTATGATAGGAGTAGTAGTTTAGTAGTAGTCTAGCAGCTGCGGTTAGCTGTTCTGTTCTTTCCAGACACTTCCTCAAGTTTGACTTTCACTTCCCTATTTTCCGCTGAAGTCAAACAGACAGGAAACACTTGTTTCTGTAGCTTGTTGTACATTTATATTCCCCTCCAGGGGGCCTCCAATGACCATATTGTGAAGGATTTAGTTTTGTCAGATAATTTTAAATAAGTGTTTCACTTGCTGGTTTTACGGTCGCGTGCTTGAATTTGCACGAACTAGGTATTGCGTAGAGTAGGAACACCCGTGATCTCTGAGTCCTAAAAACTCGCAACGCGATGGAAAGCTTGCGATCCTTGTTTGCATCGAAGCCTCCCGATAATACCTATGAAAGCCCAGTCGAGCTGGTAACCACAAGAGAAGGAAAGAAAACATGTGGCTAATATGAAAAAACTAATGGATGTCTGTCAGATGCCTAAAAAGGGGAGGCTGCAGGTAACGCTGTGGGACAAAAGGCCCTTAGGGAAAACGAGGGACCTTGGAGGATAATGACTTGCTTTTGTCTGCCCAGGCATGGCATCGCACACGCATGTTCAATTGCAAAAGATAATTATGTAGAGGTGGAATATGTCAATGCAAAAGAGGAAGTGACTGCATATATGTACTATAGGGGGGTGACACATCCCATGATGGCGACGGTGGACCACGATGCTGGGAGTGTCCACATTGCCATCAGCAGAATCCACCCTCTGCTGAATATTGCAGTAGTTGTGGGAGGGGACGCCCAAATCCAGCCCCTGAATGTAGAACCGCCCAGTCTGCCCCACCTAGTGACACTGCTGTACGTGCGGACGGCCATATTGGGACTCCCAGCTCCTCCCATCCACCCAAGGGGAACAGCCTACTTCCGGCAGCCATATTGCTATACCCAAAACCACCCTTCGGACAGCAGCGCTCTTAATCTATATCCCTTATTCCTGCCTCTGGAGCATACTATGTACCCACCCCAGGTGCCGCTCCCATTATGATCTTATCTCCACAGCAGCATCGAAACACCCCATTCAGTCAACAGTCTCATGAGTTTGGTGAACTACTTGCAACTGCATGTCAGCAATTCAATTTACACCCTTCCTATACTAAGACCCCTATCAGACTTAAGCAGGAACCTCCATACCCGAGTGATGGAGAGGGGGAATCTGCCCCCGGGACAGTTGAACGTGGGTCACTTAGAACTAGACAACTGCCTTCCCCAGGTTTTGGTTTCGGGATGAACGAGTATCAGTTGACTCATATCATCCGATAACCCCACGCCACACTACCACTAGAAGGTCTGAGGGACATAATAGAGTGACGTTTAACCCAATACCTTTTACTCCGTATTTACTACCAAGATATGGATCTCTCTCGACCACCTTGGTCATAGGCGTAGGTGATGTGGTACATCAGGATACAGAGGCTTTAGTGAATCCAGCTAACGCTGCCCTAACACAATGGAGGTGTGGCTAGACAGATAGTGAAGCACGGTGGTAAGGAGATACAGTTAGACTGTGATGACATCCTGGCATACCGACAGGGTGCTCACCTACCAGTGACAGCAGTAGTGGCAACTTCCAGGTTACAACCTGAAATGTAGGGTCATTCTACATGCAGTAGGCCCATATACAGAGATTATGTTCATGAAGAACTGCCCGCTTACTGAGACAGACAGTACACAATGTACTCCAGAATGTCAAAGTTAAAGAATTAACCTCACTCTCATTGCCACTTATCTGTGCTGGACTATTTGGGTTTCCAGAGAAGCCTGTTGTGAGACAATATTATCTGCAATGCGAGACTTTGGCCCCATCCACACGTACGACGGCTTATCAAGATCGTAGTTCAAGACTCATACATAGCTGACTTACTTGCAGAAACTTGGCAGTAACATGTGTACAGATTATTCTCTCTCCACTACGCAGAAACTCACACCGAGATGATACCCCTATCGAGACATAATCCATTTAGTAATGACCTCCTTCCAGGTGTGAACCGCCACCTCCTCCTCCTCCACCATTGATTTCATTTGACTCCTTACCGCTTCCACCACACCACCACCATTGCCATACACCAACCACCCGACCCCCCCCCACCAACACCATTTTCCCCAGTCAACATGTTTTGACTAATCAAGAGAAGCCTAAGTATGTTCCTTTCAACCCTGCTGAAACAATAATCTACTGAGCCAGTTGCCTGATCCTGAGAAACAACCAATGCCTTTTTACCGTAGGCTCAATGAAGTGCAGAAAACCTACTCGCTAACTGGCAGGATCTAGCTAATATTACTGGTATCAAGGCAGGAGACTCCTTTTGGCCTATTATCAGGTCAGCATTATTGGAGGATGGGACGGTAGATACCCTCAGCTATCCCTCGGGTGAAGAGTTTTGCCGAAGACTTCAGAAATGGGCCAAAGATAGACTGGCTGACTCCTCTGTCAGTGTGGCCGACACATCTCAGGAACCCACTGAGACGGTGAAAAGTACTATGCTAGAATGTTGGCACTCTTCCAAGACCAGGGATTTGATATGAAGATAAAACACCAGCGCACCCTTTTGTGGAATCTTTTGTCAAAGGCCTTCTTGACCCCATTAAGAGAAAAATTGGTGGAAACTCGCCCTGAATATAGAACTACCCCACAGCCAAGTCTTGCTCATTTCGAAAGCTATTGAGAAGCAACAGATTAATCATGCGCCTCAAAGACTGACTGATAATAATGTGGCTGTTTTCCAACAAACACAAAACCCTCGTGCTAACAATGCCTCAAGAGTGGATGAGATTATGTATAATCAGCCAGCTCAACTCTATCCAGGAAGTCCTTTCCCTGGCAGACACCAACAGATGCCAACAACAACAATAGGCCCCAAAAGCCTAAACCTGCTTGCTATTTTTGTGGCAAACTAGGCCATATTAGGAAGCAATGCCGTCTCTTTTTAGGACAGAATCTTCAAACCCAGCAAGGTTACCCACCAACCCGAGGATTCTCCAATTTGAGCATGGACCCACAGAATATGACCCCGCATGACCGCCAACAAAGATATAATCGACCCTCAAGCCAGGTCGTCAACCACAGAGATCTCAACAGCACGACCAACTTGATCAGCAATCATTTCCTCCTCCTCCTCAGGACTGGTTTTACCCTGATGCATAGGAACTTGGCAAAGCCTGTGTCTACTGTTTTTCACTAACCTGGCGGACAAAGACCTTTCTTATCAATCTGGCCCTGTTTTAACAGTAAAACTTCCAGTAAATGGTCATGAAATCCCTTTTCTAGTGGACACGGGTGCAGCCAGATCAGTCTTAAGAACCTCGGATATCCCACCAGGTGTCCACCCTCTCTCCTGACTATATCTCATGTGTCGAGTTGACGGACAACCTACCAGACTCGCCTTACCTATCCAGTGCCTGTTGGACACCAGAGTATACTGTCAAGACTTCTTGTTTCTCCTTCATGCCAACCAACTTACTGGGAGCTGACCTCTTACAGAAGATGGGAGCAACTATCCGATTTGATTCATCTGGAATGTATCTAGACCTCGAAAATACTCCTACCACTGAAGAAATATGTGCTCTACAAGCCATACACACATTCCTAGTGCTTCCTTGTCACAAAAATATCCCTCCAAGAGTGCTACCCCTAATCCCGGATGGATTATGGGCTACAGGCCCTGATGATATTGGCCTACTTCCTGTCACCCCAGTACGTATCTTCCTCAAAGAAGGTGCATTACCACCCCACCTACCTCAATACCCCTTGAAAGCTGGTCAAGAACAGGCTCTGGAAGGACAGATTTCCGCCTTCCTGAGAACGGCGTGCTTATCCCGTGCATGTCACCTGCCAATACACCTTATTTCCTGTCAAGAAGAGGACTGCACAAGGTGAACCTGAAAAATACCGTTTGGTTCAAGATCTCAGAGCTGTAAATGCTGCTACTGTCCTGGAAAGCCCAGTGGTTCCGAACCCCAACACTCTCCTCTCCCAAATACCTCCTTTTGCTGCTTGTTTCACAGTAATCGATCTTGCAAACGCTTTCTTCAGCGTTCCTCTGGAGGAATCTTCAAGATACCTTTTCGCATTCAGTTATCGCGGGGAACACCTTGACAAGAATGCCCCAGGGAGCACAGAACTCTCCAAACCAATTCACTCAAGCACTGCAGACATGCTTACAACCATGGATCTTGGCACACCCGGATGTGTTCTCCTTCAGTATGTTGATGACCTGCTCTTGTGTGCCCCAAACGCCTTTGTTTGTGAGATCATTCTATCAGCTTACTTCAGCACCTGGCCTCCATTAACTGCAAGGTGTCACAGTCAAAAACTGCAGTGGTGCAGTGAAAAAGTTGTTTTCCCTAGGACATTGTATCTCAAGTGGAACCAACACCTTACGGAAGACCGCAAGAAGGCAGTGCAGAGATTCAAGCCACCCCAGACTCTAACCCAACTGCAAGCATTTCTTGGAATGATTACCTACTGCCGCCAATGGATTCCCAACGCTTCAGCTTTGATGCAACCACTTTATGACTCCTTTGCTGACATCAAGGACTCACATGGTCTTCCCATAGAGGCTATGAACTGTTTCTATGAACTTAAGAATCTTATTTTACAAAACCCCTTCCTTGGGGATACCAGATTATACTCAACCATTCTTCCTTTTGCATCTCTGAGAACAATGGTCATGCTTTCAGGAGTATTGGCCCAGAAACATGGTGGAAGAACACGGCCGCTTGGATATTACTCTTGCAGATTGGACCCAGTGGCTAGAGCGGCTCCCACCTGCCTCAGGGCAGTTCTTGCAGCACAAGCACTTCTGGACAAAACGGCTTGATCTCATCTTAGGACATCCTGTTACTATCTTGGCACCACATAATTTACAAGCCATTCTGAAATTGTCCCAACAACCTCATTTGTCTATGCAGCGCAGGACACGCCTGCCAAGTTCTCTCCTCTTGCCTGAAAACGTCACACTGCAAAGATGTACAATTCTGAACCCTGCAACTCTGCTTCCTCTCTCAAGGGGGGAATGTGATCCTATTGAAGGCAATAGTGCTGCATCTCACAGGGATGAAGACTACCCTACAGAGGAAGATTACTATCCAGAACATGATTGTGTCCAGCAGATGGAAGATGAGACTTCACGTCTATCAAATGTTTCTACTTCACCACTGGACAATCCTGACTATATTCTCTTCACGGATGGCTCAAGGTACGCGGATGAAAGAGGACAGTTCCATACAGGATTTGCTGTGGTCACCTTATCAGAAACTGTGATGGCAAACTCCCTTCCTTCCCACATGTCGGCCCAGGAGGAAGCTGAACTTAGGGCCCTGACCGAAGCCTGCAAGCTAGTGAAGGGGAAGACTGCCAATATCTACACAGACTCAGCCTACGCGCATGGAATAGCGCATGACTTTGGCCTGAAAATGGGCCTTGCGAGGTTTCCAGACAGCTAGTGGAACGCCCATCAAGAACCACAGAGCCGTGAAGACTTTGATGGAAGCTCTCCATCTACCGGCTCAAGTAGCCATCCTGAAGGTTAAAGCCCATGGAAGAACAGAGACAGAAGAAGCCAAGGGCAACTACAGAGCAGATCTAGCAGCAAAGGCCGCAGCACTTCTCCAGAAGTTCGAGAGGAAGCAGAAGTTGCTATACACGTGCTAACAAGGGCAGGGAGGAAAAAAGAACATGAAGCTGGAGAAGAAGAAGATATACCCAATCCAGGAATTACCCTGTTGAAGCAATTCCAGTCCCAGATAGGTCCAGAAGAAAAGAAGGAGTGGGAAAAACAAGGAGCTAAGATGCAAGAAGATGGATCTGGAGAAAGGACAAGAGACTCTGCCTACCAAGAGCATTGTTCCCAGCAGTGGTGCAGTGGGCCCATGGAGTCACCCACAGAGGGAAGAACCAGATGATTTCCACCATCACTAAGTTTTACCTGGCACCTGGAATCTCTATCACAGCAGCTACCTACGCTAAGAGTTGTGACATCTGCAAGACTTGCAATCCAGGGGGGACAGTGCATACTCCCAAGAAACACTTGGCTAAACCGCTATATCCTTTCCAGAGGATCCAGATTGACCACATGGAACTACCAAAGAGTGGAAGATACAAGTATGTCCTAGTGGTGGTGGACATGTTCTCAGGATGGACGGAGGCCTACCCAGTTGTTAACATGACAGCCAAACTTACTGTGAAAAGACTTTTGACCGACCTAGTCTGTAGGTTTGGAGTTCCAGAAGTTATTGAAAGCGACCAAGGCCCAGCCTTTATTGCAGATGTGACTAGGGAGATCTGGAAGATGGTAGGGGCAGACTTAGGCTTACATACCCCCTATCACCCTCAAAGTAGTGGGAAGGTAGAAAGAATGAATGCCACACTGAAAAATAAAATTCTGAAAGCAAGCAGAGAGTTATCCCTCCATGGCCTGAGATCCTACCTATTGCCCTCTACTCTGTCAGGAACACCCCTAGGCAGCCCACCGGTCTAACCCCGTATGAAATTCTATTTGGGGGTCCTGCTAGGCTTGGGGCATATTACCCACAACAGTTGAAGGCGGGGAATGATAATCTTGTGAAGTATGTTGTAAACCTGTGCAATGAATTGAAAGTAACACATGCTGCAGGTTTCTCCTCTATTCCAGATCCAGAATCTGACCAGAGCACTCACTCCCTCCAAACCAGGTGACTTTGTGGTTGTGAAAAAGCACGTCAGAGACGCTCTGGAACCTAGATTTGAAGGCCCATACCAAGTGCTTTGGTGTCTCCAACTTCTGTGAAACTTGAAGGGAAAACCACCTGGATACACGCCTCTCACTGCAAGAAGGTGTCACCCACCAGTCCATCACCATGAAAGACGTCTTTATCCTTTTTATAATGTGTTCTGCCTGGGTGGGTTGGGGGACAACAGAGGTAGCCATTACACAAGATGAGGAGTTCATTACTCTCTGGTATAATTCATCCAACACCCATATAGCAACTTTTAAGGTCAATTTTAATCTACCCAGGGGAATGACATGCGATGAGGGGACTGTGTGGTATATTGTGTGTTACTGATGATAACTATTGGGGTCCACATTGCGACTCCTGGGGGGCAGTGGGATGGAACACTGGAGACACTGGATTGGGGATATAGACCAGAGGCTATACTACAGAGGAAAGACAAGAATGGGAAACCCTTACTCGATAGACTGGACCTTACTCAAACCACTGTGTGTTAAGAAGAAGAAGGTGAAACTAGTTATAACCGTAGAAAACCCCAGTGCTAATGATGCAGGAACATATGTTATAGGTGGATATGGGGGAATGGCATCTGGTTATAAGGCAGGGATCAAGCTGAAGGACATGTTTGATTCTCCAGAGTGGAGAACAGAGGAGAAACAAGCAACAGATATAATACATTTGGCCAAATCCCACATGCAAATGTATAATGAGATGGTAGCTATCTCAGACCCCACGGTAGAAGATGTATATGCAGTTGAGACGGGATACAGTGATACCAACTATTGGTTAGAATGGATGAAATACACTGCAGCACAATACAACCAATCAACTGTTATGTATGCTCTAGTGCCCGCCCACACCTTGGGTCAGGTTCCCCTACACCTAGACCCAGCTTCAGAACGGTGTTTCCTCAGCCTGTTCACCAACAGTACTACTAACAACCCGATTTGTGAGACTTGGGAAAGTAAAATATCCCATAATCACACAAGCACCCCACCCGAAGTCAGGGAATTCACAATATACCCTGGTAACTACACATGCTTCGTGAGCGAAGGGAGGGTAAAACCTGGGTAAGTTTGAACCAGGCTATTGTGGAAGTTACAGTAACGCAACCAGAGACCAACTCTTGAACCAGGTCCAATCAGTAGCTGATGTGTTCTGGATTTGTGGGGATATGAAAATAAGGCCAAAACTTGAAGGTAATTGGACAGGGGAATGTGCACTAGCCAAGGCCCTAATGCCACTTCATGTAATACCCCTTGAAGATGGTAAGATGGAAGAGGTTCCCTCTCATTTTAGAATTGCAAGGTCCCTTGACTCTTCCATCAGACACAAGAGAACTATTGATCTGACCCCAAAGGGAAGCTTTGACCCACACGTATACATAGATGCCATAGGAGTCCCAAGGGGGGTGCCAGATGAGTTCAAAGCTAGGGACCAGGTGAAAGCAGGATTTGAATCAATCTTTCCTCAGATAACCATAAACAAGAATGTGGATTGGATAAACTATATTTATTACAATCAACAGAGATTTGTCAATTACACTCGGGATGCCCTACATGGATTGGTAGACCAACTAGGCCCCACATCTATTATGACTTTCCAGAACAGAATGGCCCTAGATATGGTATTGGCAGAGATATGGTGGAGTATGTAAAATGATCAAGGATGTTTGTTGCACCTATATACCTGACAATACTGGTCCAAACGGTAAGGTAACCCTAGCCATAAAAAACTAGACAACCATCTTGAAGAGCTAAGAGGAATGCTGGTATAACAGACCCATGGGACCAGTACTTCTCTTGGATGAACGGATGGCAGAAGTGGCTAGCACAGGTGGGCACGGTGCTAGGAGTAGTTTTACTGGCCTCATTAATCATGGTTCTCCCAATGAGAGTTATTACTGAGCAACCCAGTGGCTGACAGGTTCCCTTTGAATCACTATTATGATAAAGAATAACCTAGACTTACAAATTAATTAGGGATAGATAAGGGAAGGGTAGACTCTCATGGTGACTAAGTCCCAGTGGAAGGAGGTGGTGTTTGGTTAGGAACACAAACTCCAGTAGCTGGGTGAAATACCCTACTCCCCATCCCTCATCCATGAGACAGCTACAAAGGCTCAAGACTACTAGTTTTTAGGGAAAACAAGGGAAAGGTTATTCTAATGGGTGATTAAGTGATTTCAATGTTTCTAGGGGGGACTGTCAAGTATGGGGGTCAGGGGGATGACCCTCATAAGAGAAACATTTAAATCTACAATGTATACTAACACGTGATTCTCATTACAATATATAATTCTTAACAAACTGCTTCAGAACATATATATATATACACTAGTAGCTTGTAACTGCTTCTGCAAGGCAAAGCCTTCACATGGAAGATTAATGGTTTCCTGTCCTGGACAAAGAATGGTATGCTGGTGGTTTGCAGAGGAAGATAGAGGAAGTCACGTCCAGAAGATATGTGAAGATAGAAAACGTTACTACCACAAGAGTCTAAAGGCCTAAGCTACGCAGTAGAAAATGCATAAAATTAATAGAGATTTGGTGTAATCCAATTAGATCAAAGAGGAACTGTAATAATGTTATATTGTAACCACCCCTATATTCTACCCTATAAATGTATGGATCAAGGAAGTAATAAAGAGGAGTGTATCTGGAACTTGGACCAAACTGGTTGTTGGTGTGATTTCCTTACGGCCGACACTTCCCTATTTTACAATTGAGACATAGACAGTCAGTTGAAGCGTGCAGAATAATTACCCTAATTACCCCATACCTCCCTGCCACGACATATACTCCTCCTCCCCTCACCTGTCTCCTGTATATACACCCCCTCCTATCTCCTGTATATACACCTCCCCCCCATCTCCTGTATATACACCTCCCCCTCCTATCTCCTGTATATACACCTCCTCCTCTCCCTCCTGTCTCCTGTATATACACCTCCCCCCCTATCTCCTGTATATACACCTCCTCCTCCCCTCACCTGTCTCCTGTATATACACCTCCCCCTCCCGTCACCTGTCTCCTGTATATACTCCTCCCCCTCCCGTCACCTGTCTCCTGTATATACACCTCCCCCTCCCCTCACCTGTCTCCTGTATATACACCTCCCCCTCCCCTCACCTGTCTCCTGTATATACACCTCCCCCTCCCCTCACCTGTCTCCTGTATATACACCTCCTCCTCCCCTCACCTGTCTCCTGTATATACACCTCCTCACCTGTCTCCTCTATATATATACACCTCCCCCCCCTCACCTGTCTCCTGTATATACACCTCCCCCCCTCACCTGTCTTCTGTATATACACCTCCTCCTCACCTCACCTGTCTCCTGTATATACACCTCCTCCCCCTCACCTGTCTTCTGTATATACACCTCCTCCCGTCACCTGTCTCCTGTATATACACCTCCCCCCCCCTCCTATCTCCTGTATATACACCTCCTCCTCACCTCACCTGTCTCCTGTATATACACCTCCTCCTCCCCTCACCTGTCTCCGGTATATACTCCTCCTCCTCCCCTCACCTGTATATACACCTCCCCCCCTCACCTGTCTCCTGTATATACTCCTCCCCTCCCCTGTATATACTCCTCCCCTTCCCATCACCTGTCTCCTGTATATACTCCTCCCCCTCCCCTCACCTGTCTCCGGTATATACTCCTCCCCCCCTCCACTCACCTGTCTCCGGTATATACTCCTCCTCCTTCTCCCCTCACCTGTATATACACCTCCTCCCCCTCCCCTCACCTATCTCCTGTATATACTCCTCCCCCTCCCCTCACCTGTATATACTCCTCCTCCTCCCCTGTATATACTCCTCCTCCTCCCCTCACCTGTATATACACCTCCTCCTCCCTCACCTGTATATACATCTCCTCCCCTCACCTGTATATACACCTCCTCCTCCCCTCACCTGTATATACACCTCCTCCTCCCCTCACCTATCTCCTGTATATACACCTCCTCCTCACCTCACCTGTATATACTCCTCCTCCTCCCCTCACCTGTATATACACCTCCTCCTCCCCTCACCTGTCTCCTGTATATACACCTCCTCCTCCCCTCACCTGTCTCCTGTATATACACCTCCCCCATCTCCTGTATATACACCTCCTCCCCCTCACCTGTCTCCTGTATATACACCTCCTCCTCACCTATCTCCTGTATATACACCTCCTCCTCACCCCACTATCTCCTGTATATACACCTCCTCCCCCTCACCTGTCTCCTGTATATACACCTCCCCCTCCCCCCCCCCATCTCCTGTATATACACCTCCCCCTCCCGTCACCTGTCCCCTATATATACACCTCCCCCTCCCGTCACCTGTCTCCTGTATATACTCCTCCCGTCACCTGTCTCCTGTATATACACCTCCCCCTCCCCCCCCTCTCCTGTATATACACCTCCCCCTCCCGTCACCTGTCCCCTATATATACACCTCCCCCTCCCGTCACCTGTCTCCTGTATATACTCCTCCCGTCACCTGTCTCCTGTATATACACCTCCTCCCCCCCTATCTCCTGTATATACACCTCCTTCTCCCCTCACCTGTCTCCTGTATATACACCTCCCCCCCTCCTATCTCCTGTATATACACCTCCCCCCCTCCTATCTCCTGTATATACACCTCCCCTCACCTGTATATACTCCTCCTCCTCCCCTCACCTGTATATACACCTCCTCCCCCCTCACCTGTATATACACCTCCTCCTCCCCTCACCTGTATATACACCTCCCCCTCCCCTCACCTGTATATACACCTCCCCCTCCCCTCACCTGTATATACACCTCCCCCTCCCCTCACCTGTATATACACCTCCCCCTCCTATCTCCTGTATATACTCCTCCCCCTCCCCTCACCTATCTCCTGTATATACTCCTCCCCCTCACCTCACCTGTAATATACTCCTCCTCCTCCCCTCACCTGTATATACTCCTCCTCCTCCCCTCACCTGTATATACTCCTCCTCCTCCCCTCACCTGTATATACACCTCCTCCTCCCCTCACCTGTCTCCTGTATATACACTTCCTCCTCCCCTCACCTGTCTCCGGTATATACTCCTCCCCTCACCTGTATATACACCTCCTCCTCCCCTCACCTATCTCCTGTATATACACCTCCTCCTCCCCTCACCTGTATATACTCCTCCTCCTCCCCTCACCTGTATATACTCCTCCCCCTCCCCTCACCTGTCTCCTGTATATACACCTCCTCCTCCCCTCACCTGTCTCCTGTATATACACCTCCCCCTCCCGTCACCTGTCTCCTGTATATACACCTCCCCCCCTCACCTGTCTTCTGTATATACACCTCCTCCTCCCCTCACCTGTCTCCTGTATATACACTTCCTCCTCCCCTCACCTGTCTCCTGTATATACACCTCCTCCTCCCCCTCACCTGTCTCCGGTATATACTCCTCCCCTCACCTGTATATACACCTCCTCCTCCCCTCACCTATCTCCTGTATATACACCTCCTCCTCGCCTCACCTGTATATACTCCTCCTCCTCCCCTGTATATACTCCTCCCCCTCCCCTCACCTGTCTCCTGTATATACACCTCCTCCTCACCTCACCTGTCTCCTGTATATACACCTCCTCCTCACCTCACCTGTCTCCTGTATATACACCTCCTCTTCACCCTCACCTATCTCCTGTATATACATCTCCTCCCCCTTACCTGTCTCCTGTATATACACCTCCTCCTCCCCTCACCTGTCTCCTGTATATACACATCCTCCTCCCCTCACCTGTATATACTCCTCCCCCCCCCTATCTCCTGTATATACACCTCCTCCTCACCTCACCTATCTCCTGTATATACATCTCCTCCCCCTTACCTGTCTCCTGTATATACACCTCCTCCTCCCCTCACCTGTCTCCTGTATATACACATCCTCCTCCCCTCACCTGTATATACTCCTCCCCCCCCCACTATCTCCTGTATATACACCTCCTCCTCCCCCCCCCTATCTCCTGTATATACACCTCCTCCTCACCTCACCTATCTCCTGTATATACATCTCCTCCCCCTTACCTGTCTCCTGTATATACACCTCCTCCTCCCCTCACCTGTCTCCTGTATATACACATCCTCCTCCCCTCACCTGTATATACTCCTCCCCTCACCTATCTCCTGTATATACTCCTCCCCCTCCCCTCACCTGTCTCCTGTATATACACCTCCTCCTCCCCTCACCTGTATATACACCTCCTCCCCCCCCACTATCTCCTGTATATACTCCTCCCCCTCCCCTCACCTGTCTCCTGTATATACTCCTCCCCTCACCTGTATATACACCTCCTCCTCCCCTCACCTGTCTCCTGTATATACTCCTCCCCTCACCTGTATATACACCTCCCCCCCCCCTCACCTGTATATACTCCCCCCCCTCCCCTCACCTGTCTCCGGTCCCCGGTATTACCTGTACAGGTGGACGGTCACCTCTTCCTGCTCATCGTTCTCCGCTTCTTGCAGCCGCTGGTACCGTACCTCCTGCCGCACAGCGCCCATCCCCGCTGCTCTTCCGGTAACTACGGCACCTGCTGAACCGGGTAACACCTAACCACGCCCGTCAGCTCAGGACACGCCCCCAGCAGTGATAGTGATCTCCCTGACAACGGCCGCGGTAACCTCGTCTACAGGAGACCGGAGCGCAGGGCCGTATCTAGTGGGGGCAATCCCCTCCCCCCGCCCGGCCGCCCCATCACCTGCACCGGCACCCCGCCTGGACTTCTCCTCTCCCGCTTGGCGGTGATGACGTCACATGTCCGCCGCCGCCGCCGAGGAGAGAAGTCCCGGCGCCGCGGGGCTGCAGTGGTGAGCTTCCGGGCCGGTGTGTGTCAGGCTGCCAGACGGGGAGGGGGAGGGCTATACTATGGGGGAAGGGCTATACTATGGGGGGGGGCTACATGGGGGAGGGCTATACTATGGGGGGCTACATGGGGGAGGGCTATACTATGGGGGGCTACATGGGGGAGGGCTATACTATGGGGGGCTACATGGGGGAGGGCTATACTATGGGGGGCTACATGGGGGAGGGCTATACTATGGGGGCTACATGGGAGAAGGGTTATACTATGGGGGGCTACATGGGGGAAGGGCTATACTATGGGGGGCTACATGGGAGAAGGGCTATACTATGGGGGGCTACATGGGAGAAGGGCTATACTATGGGGGGCTACATGGGGGAGGGCTATACTAGGGGGGGCTACATGGGAGAAGGGCTATACTATGGGGGGCTACATGGGGGAAGGGCTATACTATGGGGGGCTACATGGGGGAAGGGTTATACTATGGGGGGCTACATGGGGGAAGGGCTATACTATGGGGGGCTACATGGGGGAAGGGTTATACTATGGGGGGCTACATGGGGGAAGGGCTATACTATGGGGGGCTACATGGGGGAAGGGTTATACTATGGGGGGCTACATGGGGGAAGGGCTATACTATGGGGGGCTACATGGGGGAAGGGCTATACTATGGGGGGGCTACATGGGGGAGGGCTATACTATGGGGGGCTACATGGGGGAGGGCTATACTATGGGGGGCTACATGGGAGAAGGGCTATACTATGGGGGGCTACATGGGGGAAGGGCTATACTATGGGGGGCTACATGGGGGAAGGGTTATACTATGGGGGGCTACATGGGGGAAGGGCTATACTATGGGGGGCTACATGGGGGAAGGGTTATACTATGGGGGGCTACATGGGGGAAGGGCTATACTATGGGGGGGCTACATGGGGGAAGGGCTATACTATGGGGGGCTACATGGGGGGAGGGCTATACTATGGGGGGCTACATGGGGAAGGGTTATACTATGGGGGGCTACATGGGGGAAGGGCTATACTATGGGGGGCTACATGGGGGAGGGCTATACTATGGGGGGCTACATGGGAGAAGGGCTATACTATGGGGTCTACATGGGGGAGGGCTATACTATGGGGGGGCTACATGGGGGAAGGGCTATACTATGGGGGGCTACATGGGGGAAGGGTTATACTATGGGGGGCTACATGGGGGAAGGGCTATACTATGGGGGGGCTACATGGGGGAAGGGTTATACTATGGGGGGCTACATGGGGGAAGGGCTATACTATGGGGGGTTACATGGGGGAGGGCTATACTATGGGGGGCTACATGGGGGAAGGGCTATACTATGGGGGGCTACATGGGGGAAGGGCTATACTATGGGGGGGCTACAGGGGGGAAGGGCTATACTAGGGGGGGCTACATGGGGGAAGGGTTATACTATGGGGGGCTACATGGGGGAAGGGCTATACTATGGGGGGCTACATGGGGGAAGGGCTATACTATGGGGGGCTACATGGGGGAAGGGCTATACTATGGGGGGGCTACATGGGGGAAGGGCTATACTATGGGGGGCTACATGGGGGAGGGCTATACTATGGGGGGCTACATGGGGAAGGGTTATACTATGGGGGGCTACATGGGGGAAGGGCTATACTATGGGGGGCTACATGGGGGAAGGGCTATACTATGGGGGGGCTACATGGGGGAGGGCTATACTATGGGGGGCTACATGGGGGAGGGCTATACTATGGGGGGCTACATGGGGGAAGGGTTATACTATGGGGGGCTACATGGGGGAAGGGCTATACTATGGGGGGCTACATGGGGGAGGGCTATACTATGGGGGGCTACATGGGGGAGGGCTATACTATGGGGGGCTACATGGGAGAAGGGCTATACTATGGGGGGCTACAAGGGGGAAGGGCTATACTATGGGGGGCTACATGGGGGAAGGGTTATACTATGGGGGGCTACATGGGGGAAGGGCTATACTATGGGGGGCTACATGGGGGAGGGCTATACTATGGGGGGCTACATGGGGGAGGGCTATACTATGGGGGGCTACATGGGGGAGGGCTATACTATGGGGGGCTACATGGGGGAGGGCTATACTATGGGGGGCTACATGGGAGAAGGGCTATACTATGGGGGGGCTACATGGGGGAGGGCTATACTATGGGGGGCTACATGGGGGAGGGCTATACTATGGGGGGGCTACATGGGGGGAGGGCTATACTATGGGGGGCTACATGGGAGAAGGGCTATACTATGGGGGGCTACATGGGAGAAGGGCTATACTATGGGGGGGCTACATGGGGAGGGCTATACTATGGGGGGCTACATGGGAGAAGGGCTATACTATGGGGGGGCTACATGGGAGAAGGGCTATACTATGGGGGGCTACATGGGAGAAGGGTTATACTGTAGGGGGGCTACATGGGGGAAGGGCTATACTGTG
The DNA here is from genome assembly GCA_027789725.1 of Dendropsophus ebraccatus. NCBI lineage: Eukaryota > Metazoa > Chordata > Amphibia > Anura > Hylidae > Dendropsophus > Dendropsophus ebraccatus. The sequence continues at coordinate 81,641 of JAQFWZ010000451.1, read as the reverse complement.
GGGGGGCTACATGGGGGAAGGGCTATACTATGGGGGGCTACATGGGGGAAGGGTTATACTATGGGGGGGCTACATGGGGGAAGGGCTATACTATGGGGGGGCTACATGGGGTAAGGGCTATACTATGGGGGGCTACATGGGAGGGCTATACTATGGGGGGGGGCTACATGGGGGAGGGCTATACTATGGGGGGCTACATGGGAGAAGGGTTATACTATGGGGGGGCTACATGGGGGAAGGGCTATACTATGAGGGGGCTACATGGGGGGAAGGGTTATACTATGGGGGGGCTACATTGGGGAGGGCTATACTATGGGGGGGCTACATGGGGGAGGGCTATACTATGGGGGGGCTACATGGGGGAAGGGCTATACTATGGGGGGCTACATGGGAGAAGGGTTATACTGTGGGGGGCTACATGGGGGAAGGTCTATACTATGGGGGGGGCTACATGGGAGAAGGGTTATACTGTAGGGGGGCTACATGGGGGAAGGGCTATACTGTGGGGGGGCTACATGGGGGACGGGCTGTACTATGGGGGGGCTACACGGGGAGGGCTATATTATGGGGGGGCTCACAGGGGATATCTATACTATGGGGTCTACACGGGGGCGGCCTATACTATGGGGGGAGCACAGGGGGATTATTAATATGGGAGTGGAGCACGGGGGATTATTACTATGGGGGGAGGAGGAGGATTATTACTATGGAGGGAGAACAGGGGGGATTATTACTATGGGGGGAGCACAGGGGGCATTATTACTATGAGGGGAGCACAGGGGGATTATTAATATGGGGGGAGCACGGGGGATTATTACTATGGGGGGAGGAGGAGGATTATTACTATGGGGGGAGAACAGGGGGGATTATTACTATGGGGGAGCACAGGGGGGATTATTACTATGGGGGGAGCACAGGGGGGATTATTACTATGGGGGGAGCACAGGGGGATTATTACTATGGGGGGAGCACAGGGGGATTATTACTATGGGGACAGAGCACAGGGGGATTATTACTATGGGGACAGGGGAGACAGAGGGGGATTATCACTATGGGGATAAAGCACGGGGATTATTACTATGGGGACAGAGCACAGGGGGATTATTACTATGGGGGGAGCACAGGGGAATTATTACTATGGGGACAGAGCACAGGGGGATTATTACTATGGGCGGAGCACAGGGGGATTATTACTATGGGGACAGAGCACAGGGGGGATTATTACTATGGGGGGAGCACAGTGGGATTATTACTATGGGGACAGAGCACAGGGGGATTATTACTATGGGGGGAGCACGGGGGAATTATTACTATGGGGACAGAGCACAGGGGGGATTATTACTATGGGGGGAGCATAGGGGGGATTATTACTATGGGGACAGAGCACAGAGGGATTATTACTATGGGGGGAGCACAGGGGGATTATTACTATGGGGACAGAGCACAGGGGGATTATTACTATGGGGACAGCACAGGGGGATTATTACTATGGGGGGAGCACAGGGGGGATTATTACTATGGGGGGGAGCACAGGGGGATTATTACTATGGGGGGAGCACAGGGGGATTATTACTATGGGGGATTATTACTATGGGGAGCACAGGGGGATTATTACTATGGGGGAGCACAGGGGGATTATTACTATGGGGGGGAGCACAGGGGAATTATTACTATGGGGGGAAGCACAGGGGGATTATTACTATGGGGGGAGCACAGGAGGATTATTACTATATGGGGGCACAGCAGGGGATCCTATACACGGGGCAACCCACATACCTACTGACTTCACTGCACATGACACAAAAAAGTGGAAGTTGTACTAAAAGTGCGGAGCCTAAAATGTTTGTCTGGCAGGTTCAGAAGAGATGACTTGTAGCTGGAAGAAATCATCATGACGGTCTAGGCCAGATGGAGAGGAAAAGGAAAGTGATGCCTTGTGAGTCACTGAATTACTTTTTTTTTTTGGGGGGGGGGGGGGGGGGGGGGCGCTTTTAGCAAGATTCGCCCTGTAGCCCATATTACCTAGAAACGGCCCTGCCGGAACGGTGCAGGGAGAGAAGGGGTGGGGGGAGAGAGGAGGGAGGGACAGGGGAGAGAGAGGGGGGAGGGACAGGGGAGAGAGAGGGGGGAGGGACAGGGGAGAGAGAGGCTTCTATCATTACACCTCACGGCACGTGTATCAGATACTGGATCAGATCAGATATTGATACTGGAAATCTCATATATAACATTAGAGACCCCATAAGTGTCTGTAATCCCCCATAACATCTACATCTCCTCCATAACATCTACAGCTCCTCCATAACATCTACATCTCCTCCATAACATCTACATCTCCTCCATAACATCTACAGCTCCTCCATAACATCTACATCTCCTCCATAACATCTACATCTACATCTCCTCCATAACATCTACATCTCCTCCATAACATCTACAGCTCCTCCATAACATCTACATCTCCTCCATAACATCTACATCTCCTCCATAACATCTACAGCTCCTCCATAACATCTACATCTCCTCCATAACATCTACATCTCCTCCATAACATCTACAGCTCCTCCATAACATCTACATCTCCTCCATAACATCTACATCTCCTCCATAACATCTACAGCTCCTCCATAACATCTACAGCTCCTCCATAACATCTACATCTACATCTCCTCCATAACATCTACATCTCCTCCATAACATCTACAGCTCCTCCATAACATCTACATCTACATCTCCTCCATAACATCTACATCTCCTCCATAACATCTACATCTGCATCGCCTCCATAACATCTACATCTCCTCCATAACATCTACAGCTCCTCCATAATATCTACAGCTCCTCCATAACATCTACATCTACAGCTCCTCCATAACATCTACAGCTCCTCCATAACATCTACATCTCCTCCATAACATCTACAGCTCCTCCATAACATCTACAGCTCCTCCATAACATCTACAGCTCCTCCATAACATCTACATCTACATCTCCTCCATAACATCTCCAGCTCCTCCATAACATCTACATCTCCTCCATAACATTTACATCTCCTCCATAACATCTACAGCTCCTCCATAACATCTACAGCTCCTCCATAACATCTACATCTCCTCCATAACATCTACATCTACATCTCCTCCATAACATCTACATCTACAGCTCCTCCATAACATCTACATCTCCTCCATAACATCTACATCTCCTCCATAACATCTACATCTCCTCCATAACATCTACATCTACATCTCCTCCATAACATCTACATCTACATCTCCTCCATAACATCTACAGCTCCTCCATAACATCTACAGCTCCTCCATAACATCTACATCTACATCTCCTCCATAACATCTACATCTCCTCCATAACATCTACATCTCCTCCATAACATCTACATCTCCTCCATAACATCTACATCTACATCTCCTCCATAACATCTACATCTCCTCCATAACATCTACATCTACATCTCCTCCATAACATCTACATCTACATCTCCTCCATAACATCTACATCTCCTCCATAACATCTACAGCTCCTCCATAACATCTACAGCTCCTCCATAACATCTACAGCTCCTCCATAACATCTACATCTACATCTCCTCCATAACATCTACATCTCCTCCATAACATCTACATCTCCTCCATAACATCTACAGCTCCTCCATAACATCTACATCTCCTCCATAACATCTACAGCTCCTCCATAACATCTACAGCTCCTCCATAACATCTACATCTACATCTCCTCCATAACATCTACAGCTCCTCCATAACATCTACAGCTCCTCCATAACATCTACATCTACATCTCCTCCATAACATCTACAGCTCCTCCATAACATCTACATCTCCTCCATAACATCTACATCTACATCTCCTCCATAACATCTACATCTCCTCCATAACATCTACAGCTCCTCCATAACATCTACAGCTCCTCCATAACATCTACAGCTCCTCCATAACATCTACATCTCCTCCATAACATCTACATCTACAGCTCCTCCATAACATCTACATCTACATCTCCTCCATAACATCTACATCTCCTCCATAACATCTACATCTCCTCCATAACATCTACAGCTCCTCCATAACATCTACATCTCCTCCATAACATCTACATCTCCTCCATAACATCTACAGCTCCTCCATAACATCTACATCTACATCTCCTCCATAACATCTACATCTCCTCCATAACATCTACAGCTCCTCCATAACATCTACATCTACATCTCCTCCATAACATCTACAGCTCCTCCATAACATCTACATCTCCTCCATAACATCAACATCTCCTCCATAACATCTACATCTCCTCCATAACATCTACATCTACATCTCCTCCATAACATCTACATCTCCTCCATAACATCTACAGCTCCTCCATAACATCTACATCTACATCTCCTCCATAACATCTACATCTACATCTCCTCCATAACATCTACATCTCCTCCATAACATCTACATCTACATCTCCTCCATAACATCTACATCTACACCTCCTCCATAACACCTACATCTCCTCCATAACATCTACATCTCCTCCATAACATCTACATCTCCTCCATAACATCTACATCTCCTCCATAACATCTACATCTACATCTCCTCCATAACATCTACATCTCCTCCATAACATCTACAGCTCCTCCATAACATCTACATCTCCTCCATAACATCTACATCTACATCTCCTCCATAACATCTACATCTCCTCCATAACATCTACAGCTCCTCCATAACATCTACATCTACATCTCCTCCATAACATCTACATCTCCTCCATAACATCTACATCTCCTCCATAACATCTACATCTCCTCCATAACATCTACATCTCCTCCATAACATCTACAGCTCCTCCATAACATCTACATCTCCTCCATAACATCTACAGCTCCTCCATAACATCTACAGCTCCTCCATAACATCTACAGCTCCTCCATAACATCTACATCTACATCTCCTCCATAACATCTACAGCTCCTCCATAACATCTACAGCTCCTCCATAACATCTACATCTACATCTCCTCCATAACATCTACAGCTCCTCCATAACATCTACATCTCCTCCATAACATCTACAGCTCCTCCATAACATCTACAGCTCCTCCATAACATCTACAGCTCCTCCATAACATCTACATCTACATCTCCTCCATAACATCTACATCTCCTCCATAACATCTACAGCTCCTCCATAACATCTACATCTACATCTCCTCCATAACATCTACATCTACATCTCCTCCATAACATCTACAGCTCCTCCATAACATCTACATCTACATCTCCTCCATAACATCTACAGCTCCTCCATAACATCTACATCTCCTCCATAACATCAACATCTCCTCCATAACATCTACATCTCCTCCATAACATCTACATCTACATCTCCTCCATAACATCTACAGCTCCTCCATAACATCTACATCTACATCTCCTCCATAACATCTACATCTACATCTCCTCCATAACATCTACATCTCCTCCATAACATCTACATCTACATCTCCTCCATAACATCTACATCTACACCTCCTCCATAACACCTACATCTCCTCCATAACATCTACATCTCCTCCATAACATCTACATCTACAGCTCCTCCATAACATCTACATCTACATCTCCTCCATAACATCTACATCTCCTCCATAACATCTACATCTCCTCCATAACATCTACATCTCCTCCATAACATCTACATCTCCTCCATAACATCTACATCTACATCTCCTCCATAACATCTACATCTCCTCCATAACATCTACATCTACATCTCCTCCATAACACCTACAGCTCCTCCATAACATCTACATCTCCTCCATAACATCTACATCTCCTCCATAACATCTACATCTACATCTCCTCCATAACATCTACATCTACATCTCCTCCATAACATCTACAGCTCCTCCATAACATCTACAGCTCCTCCATAACATCTACATCTACATCTCCTCCATAACATCTACATCTCCTCCATAACATCTACATCTCCTCCATAACATCTACATCTCCTCCATAACATCTACATCTACATCTCCTCCATAACATCTACATCTCCTCCATAACATCTACATCTACATCTCCTCCATAACATCTACATCTACATCTCCTCCATAACATCTACATCTCCTCCATAACATCTACAGCTCCTCCATAACATCTACAGCTCCTCCATAACATCTACAGCTCCTCCATAACATCTACATCTACATCTCCTCCATAACATCTACATCTCCTCCATAACATCTACATCTCCTCCATAACATCTACAGCTCCTCCATAACATCTACATCTCCTCCATAACATCTACAGCTCCTCCATAACATCTACAGCTCCTCCATAACATCTACAGCTCCTCCATAACATCTACATCTACATCTCCTCCATAACATCTACAGCTCCTCCATAACATCTACAGCTCCTCCATAACATCTACATCTACATCTCCTCCATAACATCTACAGCTCCTCCATAACATCTACATCTCCTCCATAACATCTACATCTACATCTCCTCCATAACATCTACATCTCCTCCATAACATCTACAGCTCCTCCATAACATCTACAGCTCCTCCATAACATCTACAGCTCCTCCATAACATCTACATCTCCTCCATAACATCTACATCTACAGCTCCTCCATAACATCTACATCTACATCTCCTCCATAACATCTACATCTCCTCCATAACATCTACATCTCCTCCATAACATCTACAGCTCCTCCATAACATCTACATCTCCTCCATAACATCTACATCTCCTCCATAACATCTACAGCTCCTCCATAACATCTACATCTACATCTCCTCCATAACATCTACATCTCCTCCATAACATCTACAGCTCCTCCATAACATCTACATCTACATCTCCTCCATAACATCTACAGCTCCTCCATAACATCTACATCTCCTCCATAACATCAACATCTCCTCCATAACATCTACATCTCCTCCATAACATCTACATCTACATCTCCTCCATAACATCTACATCTCCTCCATAACATCTACAGCTCCTCCATAACATCTACATCTACATCTCCTCCATAACATCTACATCTACATCTCCTCCATAACATCTACATCTCCTCCATAACATCTACATCTACATCTCCTCCATAACATCTACATCTACACCTCCTCCATAACACCTACATCTCCTCCATAACATCTACATTTCCTCCATAACATCTACATCTCCTCCATAACATCTACATCTCCTCCATAACATCTACATCTACATCTCCTCCATAACATCTACATCTCCTCCATAACATCTACAGCTCCTCCATAACATCTACATCTCCTCCATAACATCTACATCTACATCTCCTCCATAACATCTACATCTCCTCCATAACATCTACAGCTCCTCCATAACATCTACATCTACATCTCCTCCATAACATCTACATCTCCTCCATAACATCTACATCTCCTCCATAACATCTACATCTCCTCCATAACATCTACATCTCCTCCATAACATCTACATCTCCTCCATAACATCTACAGCTCCTCCATAACATCTACATCTCCTCCATAACATCTACAGCTCCTCCATAACATCTACAGCTCCTCCATAACATCTACAGCTCCTCCATAACATCTACATCTACATCTCCTCCATAACATCTACAGCTCCTCCATAACATCTACAGCTCCTCCATAACATCTACATCTACATCTCCTCCATAACATCTACAGCTCCTCCATAACATCTACATCTCCTCCATAACATCTACAGCTCCTCCATAACATCTACAGCTCCTCCATAACATCTACAGCTCCTCCATAACATCTACATCTACATCTCCTCCATAACATCTACATCTCCTCCATAACATCTACAGCTCCTCCATAACATCTACATCTACATCTCCTCCATAACATCTACATCTACATCTCCTCCATAACATCTACAGCTCCTCCATAACATCTACATCTACATCTCCTCCATAACATCTACAGCTCCTCCATAACATCTACATCTCCTCCATAACATCAACATCTCCTCCATAACATCTACATCTCCTCCATAACATCTACATCTACATCTCCTCCATAACATCTACAGCTCCTCCATAACATCTACATCTACATCTCCTCCATAACATCTACATCTACATCTCCTCCATAACATCTACATCTCCTCCATAACATCTACATCTACATCTCCTCCATAACATCTACATCTACACCTCCTCCATAACACCTACATCTCCTCCATAACATCTACATCTCCTCCATAACATCTACATCTACAGCTCCTCCATAACATCTATATCTACATCTCCTCCATAACATCTACATCTCCTCCATAACATCTACATCTCCTCCATAACATCTACATCTCCTCCATAACATCTACATCTCCTCCATAACATCTACATCTCCTCCATAACATCTACATCTACATCTCCTCCATAACATCTACATCTACATCTCCTCCATAACATCTACATCTACATCTCCTCCATAACACCTACAGCTCCTCCATAACATCTACATCTCCTCCATAACATCTTTTTTTTTTAATCCAAATAATTTTTATTAAAAGGTATGCATTTTTTTTTTTTTTAAATTAACAAACAAAAACTCCCCAGAGGGCATACCCTCCGACCCCTACCCTCCCTAACCCTCCCCCCACTCCTCAGTCCTGTCAGTTCCATAGTCCTCGTGAGCATATGTAGAATTCTGCAGTCCACGAATCTTGACCTCATTCCACCGCATGAATGTTTCCGGAAATGAAGCATGTACACAAAGAGCAATTAAATGTGAAGTTCAACTGAGTAGCCTGACTAAGCCAAGCCCTGCACATCTCCCGCCAACCAGCGGAGACAAGATACAAGCAATGATAAAATAGATCTTCCTTCCTCCCCGCACCCCCCACCTCCCAGCCTATGTGCGAGAGCCTGGAGACCCTAGTTCAGGGACAGCCAACCATTTTCCCCAGAGTTTCTCGAATTTCTTGGATGCTTTGCGTTGCTCATACGCATATCTTTCCGTGCCAATCAGCCAATTAACCTTTCCCACAAATTCCGATACCGACGGCGGGGTCTCGTCTAGCCAATGCTGTGCAATGAGCTTACGCGCCATGAATAAAATACGGGCTACTGCAGTTTGTTCTACAACAGGTAGTGCCAAGTCTTCCACATATCCTAACACATAAACCAGTGGAGACTGTTGCAATTCCACTGAGTATGCTTTTTGTATGGCCGACGCCACCCCTCTCCAATAGCGGAACAGTTTGGGACATCGCCAGAACATGTGTAATATCCCCCCTTCATGTATATGACAACGCTGGCACATGGGTGTGTCTCGGACCTTTATGCGGAAAAGGAATTGTGGTGTGCGATATACCCGGTGTAACAGGTAGAGGTGTGAGAGTCGATGTTGCTCCCCTAAGGACAGTTTAGGTGTCATTTCCATTATCTCTGTCCATTGACCTTCTTCTATAGGGCCAATGTCTGCCTCCCATTTCTCCCGCAGCTGGAGTGGAAATCTATCTAGGTGCTTGGATACAATATGTCTGTATAAACAGGAGATAAGTCCCTTAGTGGACTCAGAGTCCCCTACAATGTTCATAGGTGGCAGATATTGTACTTCCGATGCCAGTATGTCCCCTTCCGCTTCACATGCATGGCGTAGCTGTAAATATTTGTAAAATTGAGTATGGGGCAGTACAAATTGACTTTGCAGTTGGTCAAACCGTTTCAGCTGTCTGCCATCATACAATTGCATTACTCTCCTAATTCCCGTGTCTCTCCAGGCGGAAAACCCCTCCAGGAAATATAATTCTCCCAACCATGGAGTATCCCATATGGATGTATACTGTGTATAACCCGTGACACCATATAAGTTTCGAATCTTCCACCATAATTTATGTATAAGCAACAACGTTGGTATCTGAGGATTGAGCAGTAATATCTTTTTAGCTTCCAGGGTCTCAAATAGAGAGTCTGATTGTAAGTGGTGTTCAAGCAGAGCTTTGTTCTGGTCGCCCCCGTCACCCACTTCCCATCCCCGCAGGTGTTGTAGTTGGGCCGCAAGGAAGTACATGGCTGCATTGGGAATAGCAAGACCCCCATCGGCTTTAGCCCTCTGTAAAGTTTCCAATTTAATGCGTGGGTGCTGGGAACCCCATATCAATGCACGGAAGAGGGAGTGAATCTTGCAGAAAAGGCGAGAGGGAAGCCACACAGGGGAGTTATGTAAAATGTATAGCAGCTGCGGCATCCATATCATCTTCACCAGATTCGCCCTGCCCACCACTGACAATGGCAGCTTACGCCAAACCGCCAGTTTATGCTGAAATTTATCTATCAGAGGTGTCATGTTCAGTTTTTCATATGCTCTGAGCTCTCTAGAGATAAATACTCCCAGGTACTTAAACGTGCTGACACTCCTTAATGGGATGGCCGGATCTAACTGCAGAGTGTCCTCTGAATCTACGGGCATAATGACTGATTTGTCCCAATTTATAGTAAGACCCGAATATGCTCCAAATTCATTTATTGTGGCCATGACGATAGAGAGGGAGGCGGAGGAGTCATTAAGGTAAAGTAATAAATCGTCGGCGTACAACGCCAGTTTATCCTCCCTCGCTCCCCTCCGAAAGCCAACCACCCCGGGATGCGAGCGCAACAGGGAAGCTAAGGGCTCTATAGCCAGCGCAAATAGTAACGGGGAGATCGGGCATCCCTGCCGCGTTCCCCGATGAAGTGGAAAGGTCAGGGACAGCCCACCATTTATCCGCAAACGAGCCACTGGGGCTGAGTATAGTAGTTGTATAGATGATAGGAACACAGGTCCAAACCCCATCCGCTCCAATACCGCCCACAAGTATGGCCATTCGACGCTGTCAAACGCCTTGACAGCGTCCAATGAGCAAACCACTCGAGCCCCCGGATTATCCACCGGTATCTGTAAATTGAGGTGTAATCTACGTATATTCAGCGCCGTAGATCTAGCAGGGATAAATCCCGTCTGATCAGGGTGTATCAGAGACGAAATGACCCCAGATAGACGAGTAGCCAGAGCTTTAGCTATGATTTTAATATCAACTGGAAGTCGGGAAATAGGCCTATAGGAATCAGGAGTCAGAGGATCTCTCCCAGGTTTCGGTAAGACCACTATTATCGCCTCCTGCATAGACACTGGCAGGGTGCCTGATTCCAATGAGGCTTTCCATAGCTCCAGCAATTTGGGGAGCAGAGGTTTCCCAACTGATTTATACAACTCGGCCGGGAGCCCTTCTGATCCTGGTGCTTTGTAGTTATGTAGCGAGGTTACCGCCGCCTCTAATTCTTCTAATGTTAATGGCGTGTCTAAAAAGGCCTGCTGTTCCGACGTGAGAGTTGGTAGTGATATACCTCTCAAAAACTGCGTCATGTGAGTCGGAGTCACCGTAGTATGGGAGGAGTATAACGTTAAATAATAGCTTCTAAACACCTCTAGTATGTCCGTCAATGTTGTCACTACATCCCCTTCCTGATTTCTAATACCCGTGATGTACGATGGGTCCCTTTGGGCGTTGGCGACCACTGCCAGGATGTGTCCCGCCTTCTCCCCCTCCACAAAAAAGGAATGTTTAGCAAATGTACGTTTTTGTGCTGCGGACTCCATATCGAATATATTGACAGCCTTATGGGCCGCTTGAAGCCTCCGGGCAGTAGCCCCCATCGGTTGCAAGATATGCTGCTCTTCCCTCTCTCTTAAGCCCTTCAGTATGTCCCTTCGCAATTGTCCCCTTCTTCTTTTCACCCCCGTGATACGCTGGATAAAGTGACCCCGTAAGTATGCCTTCATAGCATCCCATTCCACCTGGAGAGACACAGAACCCCCATTTAACACAAAATACTCATCTACCAACGGTATCACTGTGGCCGGGTCCAAAACGGTCAACCAATGCGGGTTCAGTCTCCACAGGCCTCTCCCGACCACCCCGGAACCAGGATGTGTTAATTGAAGTCTCAAGGGTGAGTGATCTGAGAGAGTCCTAGGGAGATAATCAACACCAGTTATATGGTTCAGCATATGGTCAGAACATATAGCTAAATCTATTCTAGATAGTGAATGATGCGTGGATGAGTAACAGGAATAGCTCCGCTCCCCCGGATGTCTCTGTCGCCAAACGTCAGTTAAGGACAATTCTTTTAGCATTTTCCCCATAGCAGTAGCACCAGCGGCTAAATTTACTGAACCCACGCTAAGTTTGTCTATTGAGGGATCAACCACCATGTTGAAATCCCCCACTATTAATAGGGGAACATCCGGGTAAGCCGAGCCAAATTCCATCACTCTGTTTAAGACTGTGCAGCTGTACGGAGGCGGGACATATACCGCAGTAAGAATACATCTAATCTTATAGATAATGCAATATAAACATATGAACCTCCCCTCTTGATCAATTTTACTGTCCATGCATGTGAAGGGAATATCTTTATGCACCAATATGCTCACCCCTCTAGAGTATTGCGTATGAACAGAATGATAACTCCACCCCACCCATGCACGCCTCAAGTACCGAGTAGTATCCGCGGTCAAATGTGTTTCCTGTACACACAGTACCACTGGGTGATACTGTCGCAGGAAGTCAAACAGTGCATACCGCTTGTCCGCATCTCCCAGGCCCCGCACATTCCATGAGATCACTGTAAGCTTACTAGCCATAGTCACTACTTAACACATATGCAAGAAAATTACAATGCTGCTCAGTAGGCATATCAGTGAACATATAAAGCTCAATTAACCCTTTGAGGACCAGGCCCAAAATGACCCAGTGGACGGCGCAAATTTTGATCTTAGTGTTTCCGTTTTTCCCTCCTCCCCTTCTAAGAGCTCCAGCACTCTCAGTTTTCTATCTACAGGCCATGTAATGGCTTATTTGTTACAGGAATAGTTGTACTGTGTAATGGCGCCATTCATTTTACCATAACATGTATGATGGAACCCCAAATATATTATGTATGATGGAACCCCAAATATATCATGTATGATGGAACCCCAAATATATCATGTATGATGGAACCCCAAATATATCATGTATGATGGAACCCCAAATATATCATGTATGATGGAACCCCAAATATATCATGTATGATGGAACCCCAAATATATCATGTATGATGGAACCCCAAATATATCATGTATGATGGAACCCCAAATATATCATGTATGATGGAACCCCAAATATATCATGTATGATGGAACCCCAAATATATCATGTATGATGGAACCCCAAATATATTATGTATGATGGAACCCCAACTATATTATTTATGAAGATATAAATAGGTGAAATCGTAAAAAAGAATGCAATATGGTAACGTTTGGGGGGCTCCTGTGTCTACGTAATGCACTATATGGTAACAGCGACATGATACTATTACTCTATAGGTCAGTCTGAACACAACCATATGCAGGTTACACAGATTCTCTAATGTTATATATGTATTTTTTTATGAAATCCTTTTTTTTTTGCAATTATTAATAAAATGGGCCTATTGTGACGCTTATAACGGTTTTATTTTTTCACCTACGGGGCTGTATGGGGCGTCATTTTTTTCCGATCTCTAGTTTTTATTAATACCATATTTGTGAAGATCGGACGTTTTGATCACTTTTTATTGATTTTTTTTTTATATATAATGTAACATAAAATCGGTAATCTGCGCACTTTTTTCCCTATTTTCATGTTCGCCGTTCGCAATGACGCTTGTTATATTTTAATAGATCGGACAATTACGCACGCTACGGTATATTATATGTTTATCTATTTATTTATTTTTATGTTTTTATATAATGGGATACGGGGGGGTGATTTCAACTTTTATTGGGGGAGGGGTTTTGGGGTAGTGTGTTGGTGTTTTGAACTTTTTTTTTTTACACTATTGAAGTCCCTTTGGGGGACTTGTACATACAGTACTTTGATTTCTACACTGACCATTGCTATGCCATAGGCATAGCATTGATCAGTGTTATCGGCGATCTGCTCATTGAGCCTGCCTGTGCAGGCTCAGTGCAGCAGATCGCCGATCGGACCGCACGGAGGCAGGTGAGAGACCTCCGGCGGTCCGTTTCAACGATCGGGACCCCCGCAGTCACACTGCGGGGGTCCCGATCGGTAAGTGACAGGGGACTCCCCCTGTCACTTGCATTTAAACGCCGCGGTCACGCCGCGATTGCGGCGTTTAAGGGGTTAATGACACGCGGCAGCGCAATCGCTGCAGCGTGTCATTACCGGTGAGGTCCCGGCTGCTCATTGCAGCTGGCCCCCACCTCCTATGAAGCGCGCTCCGCTCCGGAGCGCGCTTCATAGCGGGAGAAACACCCATGACGTAGGGTTACATCATGGGTCGTCTGGGGACAGACTTCCATGACGTAACCCTATGTCCAGGGTCGTCTAGGGGTTAAGCTAAGATGGAAATCACATTGCCATATAAAGAACGGCCACTGGGTGGCAGAGGTGTACAGGTTTCTAAACATATGCAGAGTAAAAAGAAGCGTAAGGCACCATGTGGATCCCGACAGGTGGGAAAAAAAGGAAAAATCCCTCAACTGGAAACCTAACAACACGGTTCCCAAAAACAAGGTGATCTGCACCCAAAAAAATCTGCAGATTGGGGCACCAGTTCTCCATGACCGTAACACAATGAACAGACAGTCAGAGATAATGCAGTGAGAATGAAGCAGGACGGGTCCCACTTAAAACAGGAGAAATGTAATCCTGCGGGCCAGCAGGAGAATATGAAAGAAGAAGAAAGAAGAACTTGAATACTTTCCAGACACCCGGACATCCTCCGAGGGCAACGAATCTTTAACTTGATTAGGCAACTCCTGAGCTCAGGCTGGTGCATCACAATTGTGCGGGCTGCGTCCTCCCTGCAGATGCTGTTCTTCCTGGTCCAACCAGCGCGTCGCATCTCTTGGGGAAGTGAAAAAATGAGTGTCCCCTGGTGCCACGACCCGTAGCTTGGCCGGATACAGCATGGCATATGGCAACTGGAGATTGCGCAACCTCTTCTTCACCTCCAGAAATTGCGCCCGCTGCTTCTGGACTTCCGCGGAATGATCAGGGAAGAAAGATATCTTGCTGCCATTAATAGTGACCTCTGGTAAATTCCGTGCAGCTCACAATATAGTGTCCCGATCACGGTAATGGAGTAATTTCACCAGTACTGCACGAGGTGCGGAGCCAGGTGGGAGGGGTCGGGTGGGTACTCTATGAGCCCTTTCAACAGCATACATAGGGGACAGATTATCCTTCCCAAAAACCTCAGAGAGCCAGTTCTCAAAGTATTCTGTGGGGTTTGCACCCTACATTCTCTCCGGCACACCCACCAGTCTTACATTATTTCGTCTCAGACGGTTCTCCAAGTCGTCCGTTTTTAGTAGTAGTTGAGAAATAACTTGATCATGCTTGCGGGAAGTTGTGGCAATAGGCGCAACCTTGTCCTCCAAGTCCCCCACTCTGTGCTCCACTTCCGTGGTTCTATCACTGACTTTACGCAAATCTTGGCGGAGAAACCCCACTTCTCCCTGCAAGCTGCCCACTTGTTGTGTAAGAGAGGAAATAGCAGCATTACATTTGGTGATAGAGGAATTGCATTGTGAGACTGCCAGCAAAATGTCTCTCAGTGTGGGCTCCTGTGCACAGACTGTCCCTGGGGCATAGGGTGGAATACTGCTCTGCTGTGCTTCCCCTGCCACAGCTTCCATGTACTCCTCTTCTCCCTCCTTGTCACTGCAGCCCCCCGCCATGTCTGTCTCTGAAGGGGTAATGTCTATGGGGCTTTCCTCTATAGCTTCCCCCTCCACTGGATCATACCATACACATCCATTGCTCATCCGTGGGGTCAGGGTTTCTGGAACTCCGCTAGCTTGGCAGCTGTCCCTGCAGTAATCTGCTGTGTACTGCGTGGTGTGTGAGGCGGCGGGCCGGCGCCATCTTGGATTTCTCGGCCGCCCGTTCCCGCCGTTGATTTTGTCTTCTTAGGGACTCTTCCAGCCATCTGCTCGGTACCGGAATGCTGCCCGGGCTTCTCCGCACCCCTGGGAGCGTTTTCAGTGAGGATGGTGGCCCGCAGGAGTAGTAGTGTGCCGGTAACCAGCGGGACCCGCGGGAGCTCTCAGACCTCGCGTCTGTTCACATGTCCGGCTAGGCTCCGCCCCCCCCTCCATAACATCTTACATCTCCCCCATAACATCTACAGCTCCTCCATAACATCTTACATCTCCCCCATAACATCTACATCTCCTCCATAACATCTACATCTACATCTCCTCCATAACATCTACATCTACAGCTCCTCCATAACATCTACATCTACAGCTCCACCATAACATCTACATCTACATCTCCTCCATAACATCTACATCTACATCTCCTCCATAACATCTACATCTACAGCTCCTCCATAACATCTACAGCTCCTCCATAACATCTACATCTACATCTCCTCCATAACATCTACATCTACATCTCCTCCATAACATCTACAGCTCCTCCATAACATCTACATCTCCTCCATAACATCTACATCTACAGCTCCTCCATAACATCTACATCTACATCTCCTCCATAACATCTACAGCTCCTCCATAACATCTACAGCTCCTCCATAACATCTACATCTCCTCCATAACATCTACATCTCCTCCATAACATCTACATCTCCTCCATAACATCTACATCTACAGCTCCTCCATAACATCTACAGCTACAGCTCCTCCATAACATCTACATCTCCTCCATAACATCTACATCTACAGCTCCTCCATAACATCTACAGCTCCTCCATAACATCTACATCTACAGCTCCTCCATAACATCTACATCTCCTCCATAACATCTACATCTACATCTCCTCCATAACATCTACAGCTCCTCCATAACATCTACATCTCCTCCATAACATCTACATCTCCTCCATAACATCTACATCTCCTCCATAACATCTACATCTCCTCCATAACATCTACATCTACATCTCCTCCATAACATCTACATCTCCTCCATAACATCTACATCTACATCTCCTCCATAACATCTACAGCTCCTCCATAACATCTACAGCTCCTCCATAACATCTACATCTCCTCCATAACATCTACATCTCCTCCATAACATCCACATCTCCTCCATAACATCTACAGCTCCTCCATAACATCTACAGCTCCTCCATAACATCTACATCTCCTCCATAACATCTACATCTCCTCCATAACATCTACATCTCCTCCATAACATCTACATCTCCTCCATAACATCTACATCTCCTCCATAACATCTACATCTACATCTCCTCCATAACATCTACAGCTCCTCCATAACATCTACAGCTCCTCCATAACATCTACATCTCCTCCATAACATCTACATCTCCTCCATAACATCTACATCTCCTCCATAACATCTACATCTACAGCTCCTCCATAACATCTACAGCTACAGCTCCTCCATAACATCTACATCTCCTCCATAACATCTACATCTCCTCCATAACATCTACATCTACAGCTCCTCCATAACATCTACAGCTCCTCCATAACATCTACATCTACATCTCCTCCATAACATCTACAGCTCCTCCATAACATCTACAGCTCCTCCATAACATCTACAGCTCCTCCATAACATCTACAGCTCCTCCATAACATCTACATCTCCTCCATAACATCTACATCTCCCCCATAACATCTACAGCTCCTCCATAACATCTACAGCTCCTCCATAACATCTACATCTCTTCCATAACATCTACATCTACAGCTCCTCCATCTCCTCCATAACATCTACAGCTCCTCCATAACATCTACATCTCCTCCATAACATCTACAGCTCCTCCATAACATCTACAGCTCCTCCATAACATCTACAGCTCCTCCATAACATCTACATCTCCTCCATAACATCTACATCTCCCCCATAACATCTACATATCCTCCATAACATCTACATCTCCTCCATAACATCTACATCTACAGGTCCTCCATAACATCTACAGCTCCTCCATAACATCTACATCTACAGCTCCCCCATAACATCTACATCTCCTCCATAACATCTACATCTCCTCCATAACATCTACATCTCCTCCATAACATCTACATCTCCTCCATAACATCTACATCTACATCTCCTCCATAACATCTACATCTCCTCCATAACATCTACATCTCTTCCATAACATCTACATCTACATCTCCTCCATAACATCTACAGCTCCTCCATAACATCTACATCTACATCTCCTCCATAACATCTACATCTCCTCCATAACATCTACATCTCCTCCATAACATCTACATCTCCTCCATAACATCTACAGCTCCTCCATAACATCTACAGCTCCTCCATAACATCTACATCTACATCTACATCTCCTCCATAACATCTACATCTACATCTCCTCCATAACATCTACATCTCCTCCATAACATCTACATCTCTTCCATAACATCTACATCTACATCTCCTCCATAACATCTACAGCTCCTCCATAACATCTACATCTACATCTCCTCCATAACATCTACATCTCCTCCATAACATCTACAGCTCCTCCATAACATTTACAACTCCTCCATAACATCTACATCTCCTCCATAACATCTACAGCTCCTCCATAACATCTACATCTCCTCCATAACATCTACAGCTCCTCCATAACATCTACATCTCCTCCATAACATCTACATCTACATCTCCTCCATAACATCTACAGCTCCTCCATAACATCTACATCTACATCTCCTCCATAACATCTACATCTACATCTCCTCCATAACATCTACATCTCCTCCATAACATCTACATCTCCTCCATAACATCTACATCTCTTCCATAACATCTACATCTACATCTCCTCCATAACATCTACATCTCCTCCATAACATCTACATCTCCACCATAACATCTACATCTCCTCCATAACATCTACAGCTCCTCCATAACATCTACAGCTCCTCCATAACATCTACATCTCCTCCATAACATCTACATCTACATCTCCTCCATAACATCTACATCTCCCCCATAACATCTACATCTCCTCCATAACATCTACATCTACAGCTCCTCCATAACATCTACATCTCCTCCATAACATCTACATCTACAGCTCCTCCATAACATCTACATCTACATCTCCTCCATAACATCTACATCTCCTCCATAACATCTACATCTCCTCCATAACATCTACATCTCCTCCATAACATCTACAGCTCCTCCATAACAACTACATCTACATCTCCTCCATAACATCTACAGCTCCTCCATAACATCTACATCTCCTCCTTAACTTCTACAGTTCCTCAATAACATCTACATCTACATCTCCTCCATTACATCTACATCTCCTCCATTACATCTACATCTACATCTCCTCCATAACATCTACATCTCCTCCATAACATCTACATCTCCTCCATAACATCTACATCTACATCTCCTCCATTACATCTACATCTCCTCCATAACCTCTACAGCTCCTCCATAACATCTACATCTCCTCCATAACATCTACATCTCCTCCATAACATCTACATCTCCTCCATAACATCTACATCTACTGCTCCTCCATAACATCTACATCTACATCTCCTCCATAACATCTCCATCTCCTCCATAACGTCTACATCTACATCTCCTCCATCACATGTACATCTCCTCCATAACATCTACATCTACATCTCCTCCATAACATGTACATCTCCTCCATAACATCTACATCTACATCTCCTCCATAACATCTACATCTTCTCCATAACATCTACATCTTCTCCATAACATCTACATCTCCTCCATAACATCTACATCTCCTCCATAACATCTACATCTCCTCCATAACATCTACATCTACATCTCCTCCATAACATCTAGAGCTCCTCCATAACCTCTACATCTCCTCCATAACATCTACAGCTCCTTCTTAACATCTACATCTACATCTTCTCCATAACATCTACATCTCCTCCATAACATCTACATCTCCTCCATAACATCTGCATCTCCTCCATAACATCTACATCTACAGCTCCTCCATAACATCTACATCTACATCTCCTCCATAATATCTACATCTCCTCCATAACATCTACAGCTCCTCCATAACATCTACAGCTCCTCCATAACATCTAGATCTCCTCCATAACATCTACATCTCCTCCAGACCATGATTAAGCGCGCATGCGCGCGAAACGCGTAGGTTCTACTTGTATACCGCACATGAGTTGCTTTTACTTTTTGGTATGAAATAAAGATTTTTGCATATTTTTAACTTGGAGTGCTGGGACCATCACCTTTTGTACATCTCCTCCATAACATCTACATCTCCTCCATAACATCTACATCTCCTCCATAACATCTACATCTCCTTCATAACATCTACATCTCCTTCATAACATCTACATCTCCTCCATAACATCTACATCTACAGCTCCTCCATAACATCTACATCTCCTCCATAACATCTACAGCTCCTCCATAACATCTACAGCTCCTCCATAACATCTACATCTCCTCCATAACATCTACATCTCCTCCATAACATCTACATCTCCTCCATAACATCTACATCTCCTCCATAACATCTACATCTACATCTCCTCCATAACATCTAGAGCTCCTCCATAACATCTAGAACTCCTCCATAACATCTACATCTCCTCCATAACATCTACATCTCCTCCATAACATCTACATCTACAGCTACTCCATAACATCTACATCTACATCTCCTCCATAACATCTCCATCTCCTCCATAACATCTACATCTCCTCCATAACATCTACATCTCCCCCATAACATCTACATCTACATCTCCTCCATAACATCTACATCTCCTCCATAACATCTACATCTACAGCTCCTCCATAACATCTACATCTCCTCTATAACATCTACATCTCCTCCATAACATCTACATCTCCTCCATAACATCTACATCTACAGGTCCTCCATAACATCTACATCTACATCTCCCCCATAACATCTACAGCTCCTCCATAACATCTACATCTTCTCCATAACACCTACAGCTCCTCCATAACATCTACATCTCCTCCATAACATTTACATCTACATCTCCTCCATAACATCTACATCTACAGCTCCTCCATAACATCTACATCTCCTCCATAACATCTACATCTCCTCCATAACATCTACATCTCCCCCATAACATCTACATCTCCCCCATAACATCTACATCTACATCTCCTCCATAACATCTCCATCTCCTCCATAACATCTACATCTCCTCCATAACATCTACATCTCCCCCATAACATCTACATCTACATCTCCTCCATAACATCTACATCTCCTCCATAACATCTACATCTACAGCTCCTCCATAACATTTACATCTCCTCTATAACATCTACATCTCCTCCATAACATCTACATCTCCTCCATAACACCTACAGCTCCTCCATAACATCTACATCTACAGGTCCTCCATAACATCTACATCTACATCTCCCCCATAACATCTACATCTCCTCCATAACATCTACATCTTCTCCATAACACCTACAGCTCCTCCATAACATCTACATCTCCTCCATAACATTTACATCTACATCTCCTCCATAACATCTACATCTACAGCTCCTCCATAACATCTACATCTCCTCCATAACATCTACATCTCCTCCATAACATCTACATCTCCTCCATAACACCTACAGCTCCTCCATAACATCTACATCTACAGGTCCTCCATAACACCTACAGCTCCTCCATAACATCTACATCTCCTCCATAACATCTACATCTACATCTCCTCCATAACATCTACATCTCCCCTATAACATCTACATCTCCCCCATAACATCTACATCTCCCCATAACATCTACATCTACAGCTCCTCCATAACATCTACATCTCCTCCATAACATCCACATCTCCTCCATAACATCTACATCTACATCTCCTCCATAACATCTACATCTCCCCCATAACATCTACAGCTCCTCCATAACATCTACATCTACATCTCCTCCATAACATCTACATCTCCTCCATAACATCTACATCTCCTCCATAACATCTAGAGCTCCTCCATAACATCTAGAGCTACTCCATAACATCTACAGCTCCTCCATAACATCTACATCTCCTCCATAACATCTACATCTCCTCCATAACATCTACATCTACATCTCCTCCATAACATCTACATCTCCCCCATAACATCTACAGCTCCTCCATAACATCTACATCTACATCTCCTCCATAACATCTACATCTCTTCCATAACATCTACATCTCCTCCATAACATCTACAGCTCCTCCATAACATTTACAACTCCTCCATAACATCTACAGCTCCTCCATAACATCTAGAGCTCCTCCATAACATGTACATCTACATCTCCTCCATAACATCTACATCTCCATAACATCTACAGCTCCTCCATAACATCTACATCTACAGGTGCTCCATAACATCTATATCTCCTCCATAACATCTACATCTCCTCCATAACATTTACAACTACATTTCCTCCATAACATCTACATCTCCTCCATAACATCTACATCTCCTCCATAATACCTACAGCTCCTCCATAACATCTACATCTACATCTCCTCCATAACATATACATCTCCTCCATCACATCTACATCTACATCTCCTCCATAACATCTACATCTCCTCCATAACATCTACATCTCCTCCATAACATTTACAACTCCTCCATAACATCTACAGCTCCTCCATAACATCAACATCTCCTCCATAACATCTACATCCACATCTCCTCCATAACATCTACATCTCCTCCATAACATCTACATCTCCTCCATAACATCTACATCTACAGCTCCTCCATAACATCTACAGCTCCTCCATAACATCTACAGCCCCTCCATAACATCTACATCTCCTCCATAACATCTACATCTCCTCCATAACATCTACAGCTCCTCCATATCATGTACAGATCCTCCATAACATCTACATCTACATCTCCTCCATAACATCTACAGCTCCTCCATAACATCTACAGCTCCTCCATAACATCTACAGCTCCTCCATAACATCTACATCTACAGGTCCTCCATAACATCTACATCTCCTCCATAACATCTACATCTCCTCCATAACATCTACAACTACATCTCCTCCATAACATCTACATCTCCTCCATAACATCTACATCTCCTCCATAACATCTACATCTCCTCCATAACATCTACATCTCCTTCATAACATCTACATCTACATCTCCTCCATAACATCTACATCTACAGCTCCTCCATAACATCTACATCTCCTCCATAACATCTACATCTACATCTTCTCCATAACATCTACATCTCCTCCATAACATCTACAGCTCCTCCATAACATCTACATCTCCTCCATAACATCTACATCTCCTCCATAACATCTACATATACATCTCCATAACATCTACATCTACAGCTCCTCCATAACATCTACATCTCCTCCATAACATCTACATCTACAGCTCCTCCATAACATCTACATCTCCTCCATAACATCTACATCTCCTCCATAACATCTACAGCTCCTCCATAACATCTATAGCTCCTCCATAACATCTGCAGCTCCTTTATAACATCTACAGCTCCTCCATAACATCTACATCTCCTCCATAACATCTACATCTCCTCCATAACATCTACATCTACAGCTCCTCCATAACATCTAGAGCTCCTCCATAACATCTACAGCTCCTCCATAACATTTACATCTCCTCCATAACATCTACATCTCCTCCATAACATTTACATCTCCTCCATAACATCTACAGGTCCTCCATAACATCTGCATCTCCTCCACAACATCTACAGGTCCTCCATAACATCTACATCTCCCCCATAACATCTACATCTACATCTCCTCCATAACATCTAGAGCTCCTCCATAAAATCTACATCTACAGCTCCTCCATATCATCTACATTTACAGCTCCTCCATAACATCTACATCTACAGCTCCTCCATAACATCTACAGCTCCTCCATAACATCTACAGCTCCTCCATAACATCTACAGCTCCTCCATAACATCTACATCTCCTCCATAACATCTACAGCTCCTCCATAACATCTACAGCTCCTCCATAACATCTACAGCTCCTCCATAACAGCTACATCTCCTCCATAACATCTACAGCTCCACCATAACATCTACATCTCCTCCATAACATCTACATCTCCTCCATAACATCTACATCTCCTCCACAACAGCTACATCTCCTCCATAACATCTACATCTCCTCCATAACATCTACATCTCCTCCATAACAGCTACATCTCCTCCATAACATCTACATCTCCTCCATAACATCTACATCTCCTCCATAACATCTACAGCTCCTCCATAACATCTACATCTACAGCTCCTCCATAACATCTACAGCTCCTCCATAACATCTACAGCTCCTCCATAACATCTACATCTCCTCCATAACATCTACAGCTCCACCATAACATCTACAGCTCCTCCATAACATCTACAGCTCCTCCATAACATCTACATCTCCTCCATAACATCTACATCTACATCTACATCTCCTCCATAACATCTACATCTACATCTCCTCCATAACATCTACATCTACATCTCCTCCATAACATCTACATCTTCTCCATAACATCTACATCTCCTCCATAACATCTACAGCTCCTCCATAACATCTACAGCTCCTCCATAACATCTACATCTTCTCCATAACATCTACATTTACATGTCCTGTATAACATCTACATCTTCTGCATAACATCTACAGCTCCTCCATAACATCTACAGCTCCTCCATAACATCTACATCTACATCTCCTCCATAACATCTACATCTCCTCCATAACATCTACAGCTCCTCCATAACATCTACATCTACAACTCCTCCATAACATCTAAAGCTCCTCCATAACATCTAGAGCTCCTCCATAACATTTACATCTCCTCCATAACATCTACATCTCCTCCATCACATCTACAGCTCCTCCATAACATCTACATCTACAGCTCCTCCATAACATCTACATCTCCTCCATTACATCTACATCTCCTCCATAACATCTACATCTCCTCCATAACATCTACATCTACATCTCTTCCATAACATCTACAGCTCCTCCATAACATCTACAGCTCCTCCATAACATCTACAGCTCCTCCATAACATCTACAGCTCCTCCATAACATCTACAGCTCCTCCATAACATCTACAGCTCCTCCATAACATCTACATCTACATCTCCTCTATAACATCTACAGCTCCTCCATAACATCTACATCTACAGCTCCTCCATAACATCTACATCTCCTCCATAACATCTACATCTCCTCCATAACATCTACATCTCCTCCATAACATCTACATCTCCTCCATAACATCTACATCTACATCTCCTCCATAACATCTACATCTCCTCCATAACATCTACATCTACATCTCCTCCATAACATCTACATCTCCTCCATAAAATCTACATCTACATCTCCTCCATAACATCTACATCTACAGCTCCTCCATAACATCTACATCTCCTCCATAACATCTACATCTCCTCCATAACATCTACATCTACAGCTCCTACATAACATCTACATCTACATCTCCTCCATAACATCTACAGCTCCTCCATAACATCTACATCTCCTTCATAACATCTACAGCTCCTCCATAACATCTACAGCTCCTCCATAACATCTACATCTCCTCCATAACATCTACATCTCCTCCATAACATCTACAGCTCCTCCATAACATCTACATTTCCTCCATAACATCTACAGCTCCTACATAACATCTACATCTACATCTCCTCCATAACATCTACATCTCCTCCATAACATCTACAGCTCCTCCATAACATCTACAGCTCCTCCATAACATCTACAGCTCCTTCATAACATCTACATCTCCTTCATAACATCTACAGCTCCTCCATAACATCTACAGCTCCTCCATAACATCTACAGCTCCTCCATAACATCTACATCTCCTCCATAACATCTACATCTCCTCCATAACATCTACAGCTCCTCCATAACATCTACATCTCCTCCATAACATCTACATTTCCTCCATAACATCTACAGCTTTTCCATAACATCTACATCTACATCTCCTCCATAACATCTAGAGCTCCTCCATAACATCTACATCTCCTCCATAACATCTACAGCTCCTCCATAACATCTACATCTCCTCCATAACATCTACAGCTCCTCCATAACATCTACATCTACATCTCCTCCATAACATCTACATCTCCTCCATAACATCTAGAACTCCTCCATAACATCTACATCTCCTCCATAACATCTACAGCTACTCCATAACATCTACAGCTACTCCATAACATCTACATCTACATCTCCTCCATAACATCTAGAGCTCCTCCATAACATCTACATCTCCTCCATAACATCTACAGCTCCTCCATAACATCTACATCTCCTCCATAACATCTACATCTACATCTCCTCCATAACATCTACATCTCCTCCATAACATCTACATCTACATCTCCTCCATAACATCTACATCTCCTCCATAACATCTAGAACTCCTCCATAACATCTACATCTCCTCCATAACATCTACATCTCCTCCATAACATCTACAGCTACTCCATAACATCTACATCTACATCTCCTCCATAACATCTCCATCTCCTCCATAACATCTACATCTCCTCCATAACATCTACAGCTCCTCCATAACATCTACAGCTCCTCCATAACATCTACATCTCCTCCATAACATCTAGAGCTCCTCCATAACATGTACATCTACATCTCCTCCATAACACCTACAGCTCCTCCATAACATCTACAGCTCCTCCATAACATCTACATCTCCCCCATAACATCTACAGCTCCTACATAACATCTACAGCTACATCTTCTCCATAACATCTACAGCTCCTCCATAACATCTACATCTACATCTCCTCCATAACATCTACATCTCCTCCATAACATCTACAGCTCCTCCATAACATCTACAGCTACTCCATAACATCTACATCTACATCTCCTCCATAACATCTACATCTCCTCCATAACATCTACATCTCCTCCATAACATCTACAGCTCCTCCATAACATCTACAGCTCCTCCATAACATCTACATCTCCTCCATAACATCTAGAGCTCCTCCATAACATGTACATCTACATCTCCTCCATAACACCTACAGCTCCTCCTTAACATCTACATCTCCTCCATAACATCTACATCTCCCCCATAACATCTACAGCTCCTACATAACATCTACAGCTACATCTTCTCCATAACATCTACAGCTCCTCCATAACATCTACATCTACATCTCCTCCATAACATCTACATCTCCTCCATAACATCTACAGCTCCTCCATAACATCTACAGCTCCTCCATAACATCTACAGCTCCTCCATAACATCTACATCTCCTTCATAACATCTACAGCTCCTCCATAACATCTCCATCTCCTCCATAACATCTACATCTCCCCCATAACATCTACAGCTCCTACATAACATCTACAGCTACATCTTCTCCATAACATCTACAGCTCCTCCATAACATCTACATCTACATCTCCTCCATAACATCTACATCTCCTCCATAACATCTACAGCTCCTCCATAACATCTACATCTACATCTCCTCCATAACATCTACATCTCCTCCATAACATCTACATCTACAGCTCCTCCTTAACATCTACATCTCCTCCATAACATCTACATCTACAGCTCCTACATAACATCTACAGCTACATCTTCTCCATAACATCTACAGCTCCTCCATAACATCTACATCTACATCTCCTCCATAACATCTACATCTCCTCCATAACATCTACATCTCCTCCATAACATCTACAGCTACTCCATAACATCTACATCTACATCTCCTCCATAACATCTACAGCTCCTCCATAACATGTACATCTACATCTCCTCCATAACACCTACAGCTCCTCCTTAACATCTACATCTCCTCCATAACATCTACATCTCCCCCATAACATCTACAGCTCCTACATAACATCTACAGCTACATCTTCTCCATAACATCTACAGCTCCTCCATAACATCTACATCTACATCTCCTCCATAACATCTACATCTCCTCCATAACATCTACAGCTCCTCCATAACATCTACAGCTCCTCCATAACATCTACAGCTCCTCCATAACATCTACATCTCCTTCATAACATCTACAGCTCCTCCATAACATCTCCATCTCCTCCATAACATCTACATCTCCCCCATAACATCTACAGCTCCTACATAACATCTACAGCTACATCTTCTCCATAACATCTACAGCTCCTCCATAACATCTACATCTACATCTCCTCCATAACATCTACATCTCCTCCATAACATCTACAGCTCCTCCATAACATCTACAGCTACTCCATAACATCTACATCTACATCTCCTCCATAACATCTCCATCTCCTCCATAACATCTACATCTCCTCCATAACATCTACATCTCCTCCATAACATCTACAGCTACTCCATAACATCTACATCTACATCTCCTCCATAACATCTCCATCTCCTCCATAACATCTACATCTCCTCCATAACATCTACAGCTCCTCCATAACATCTACAGCTCCTCCATAACATCTACATCTCCTCCATAACATCTAGAGCTCCTCCATAACATGTACATCTACATCTCCTCCATAACACCTACAGCTCCTCCTTAACATCTACATCTCCTCCATAACATCTACATCTCCCCCATAACATCTACAGCTCCTACATAACATCTACAGCTACATCTTCTCCATAACATCTACAGCTCCTCCATAACATCTACATCTACATCTCCTCCATAACATCTACATCTCCTCCATAACATCTACAGCTCCTCCATAACATCTACAGCTCCTCCATAACATCTACAGCTCCTCCATAACATCTACATCTCCTTCATAACATCTACAGCTCCTCCATAACATCTCCATCTCCTCCATAACATCTACATCTCCTCCATAACATCTACAGCTCCTACATAACATCTACAGCTACATCTTCTCCATAACATCTACAGCTCCTCCATAACATCTACATCTACATCTCCTCCATAACATCTACATCTCCTCCATAACATCTACAGCTCCTCCATAACATCTACATCTACATCTCCTCCATAACATCTACATCTCCTTCATAACATCTACATCTACAGCTCCTCCATAACATCTACATCTCCTCCATAACATCTACAGCTCCTCCATAACATCTACATCTCCTCCATAACATCTACATCTC
This sequence comes from Dendropsophus ebraccatus, assembly GCA_027789725.1. Classification (NCBI taxonomy): domain Eukaryota; kingdom Metazoa; phylum Chordata; class Amphibia; order Anura; family Hylidae; genus Dendropsophus; species Dendropsophus ebraccatus. Next base: position 52,309 of record JAQFWZ010000451.1, on the reverse strand, counting down.
CTCCATAACATCTACATCTACAGCTCCTCCATAACATCTACATCTCCTCCATAACATCTACATCTACATCTCCTCCATAACATCTACAGCTCCTCCATATCATCTACAGCTCCTCCATATCATCTACATCTCCTCCATAACATCTACATCTCCCTCATAACATCTACATCTCCTCCATAACATCTACATCTCCTTCATAACATCTACAGCTCCTCCATAACATCTACATCTACATCTCCTCCATAACATCTACATCTCCTCCATAACATCTACATCTCCCCCATAACATCTACATCTACATCTCCTCCATAACATCTACATCTCCTCCATAACATCTACATCTCCTCCTTAACATCTACATCTCCTCCATAACATCTACAGCTCCTCCATAACATCTACAGCTCCTCCATAACATCTACATCTCCCCCATAACATCTACAGCTCCTCCATAACATCTACATCTACATCTCCTCCTTAACATCTACATCTCCTCCTTAACATCTACATCTCCTCCATAACATCTACATCTCCTCCATAACACCTACAGCTCCTCCATAACATCTACATCTACAGGTCCTCCATAACACCTACAGCTCCTCCATAACATCTACATCTACAGCTCCTCCATAACATCTACATCTCCTCCATAACATCTACATCTCCTCCATAACATCTACAGCTACATCTCCTCCATAACATCTAGAGCTCCTCCATAACATCTACATCTCCTCCATAACATCTACAGCTCCTCCATAACATCTACATCTACATCTCCATCTACATCTCCTCCATAACATCTACATCTACATCTCCTCCATAACATCTACATCTACATCTCCTCCATAACATCTACATCTCCTCCATAACATCTAGAACTCCTCCATAACATCTACATCTCCTCCATAACATCTACATCTACATCTCCTCCATAACATCTCCATCTCCTCCATAACATCTACATCTCCTCCATAACATCTACAGCTCCTCCATAACATCTACATCTACATCTCCTCCATAACACCTACAGCTCCTCTATAACATCTACATCTACAGGTCCTCCATAACACCTACAGCTCCTCCATAACATCTACATCTCCTCCATAACATCTACATCTCCTCCATAACATCTACATCTCCTCCATAACATCTACAGCTCCTCCATAACATCTAGAGCTCCTCCATAACATGTACATCTACATCTCCTCCATAACATCTACAGGTCCTCCATAACACCTACAGCTCCTCCATAACATCTACATCTACAGGTCCTCCTTAACATCTACATCTACAGCTCCTCCATAACATCTACATCTACAGCTCCTCCATAACATCTACAGCTCCTCCATAACATCTACATCTACAGCTCCTCCATAACACCTACAGCTCCTCCATAACATCTACATCTACAGGTCCTCCATAACATCTACATCTCCTCCATAACATCTACATCTACAGCTCCTCCATAACATCTACATCTCCTCCATAACATCTACATCTACATCTCCTCCATAACATCTACAGCTCCTCCATAACATCTACATCTCCTCCATAACACCTACAGCTCCTCTATAACATCTACATCTACAGGTCCTCCATAACACCTACAGCTCCTCCATAACATCTACATCTCCTCCATAACATCTACATCTCCTCCATAACATCTACATCTCCTCCATAACATCTACATCTCCTCCATAACATCTACAGCTCCTCCATAACATCTACATCTCCTCCATAACACCTACAGCTCCTCTATAACATCTACATCTACAGGTCCTCCATAACACCTACAGCTCCTCCATAACATCTACATCTCCTCCATAACATCTACATCTCCTCCATAACATCTACATCTCCTCCATAACATCTACATCTCCTCCATAACATCTACAACTCCTCCATAACATCTACAGCTCCTCCATAACATCTAGAGCTCCTCCATAACATGTACATCTACATCTCCTCCATAACATCTACAGGTCCTCCATAACACCTACAGCTCCTCCATAACATCTACATCTACAGGTCCTCCATAACATCTACATCTCCTCCATAACATCTACATCTACATCTCCTCCATAACATCTACATCTCCTCCATAACATCTACATCTCCTCCATAAAATCTACATCTCCTCCATAACATCTACAGCTCCTCCATAACATCTACAGCTCCTCCATAACATCTACATCTACATCTCCTCCATAACATCTACATCTCCTTCATAACATCTACAGCTCCTCCATAACATCTACATCTCCTCCATAACATCTACATCTCCTTCATAACATCTACATCTCCTCCATAACATCTACATCTCCTCCATAAAATCTACATCTCCTTCATAACATCTACATCTCCCCCATAACATCTACAGCTCCTCCATAACATCTACATCTACATCTCCTCCATAACATCTACATCTCCTCCTTAACATCTACATCTCCTCCTTAACATCTACATCTCCTCCATAACATCTACATCTCCTCCATAACACCTACAGCTCCTCCATAACATCTACATCTACAGGTCCTCCATAACACCTACAGCTCCTCCATAACATCTACATCTACAGCTCCTCCATAACATCTACAGCTCCTCCATAACATCTACATCTCCTCCATAACATCTACATCTCCTCCATAACATCTACATCTCCTCCATAACATCTACATCTACATCTCCTCCATAACATCTACATCTCTTCCATAACATCTACATCTCCTCCATAACATCTACATCTCCTCCATAACATTTACAACTCCTCCATAACATCTAGAGCTCCTCCATAACATCTACATCTCTTCCATAATACCTACAGCTCCTCCATAACATCTACATCTACAGGTCCTCCATAACATCTACATCTCCTCCATAACATCTACAGCTCCTCCATAACATCTACATCTACATCTCCTCCATAACATGTACATCTCCTCCATCACATCTACATCTACATCACCTCCATAACATCTACATCTCCTCCATAACATTTACAACTCCTCCATAACATCTACAGCTCCTCCATAACATCTACATCTCCTCCATAACATCTACATCCACATCTCCTCCATAACATCTACATCTCCTCCATAACATCTACATCTACAGCTCCTCCATAACATCTACAGCCCCTCCATAACATCTACATCTCCTCCATAACATCTACAGCTCCTCCATAACCTATACAGCTCCTCCATAACATCTACATCTCCTCCATAACATGTACAGATCCTCCATAACATCTACATCTACATCTCCTCCATAACATCTACATCTCCTCCATAACATCTACAGCTCCTCCATAACATGTACATCTACAGCTCCTCCATAACATCTACAGCTCCTCCATAACATCTACAGCTCCTCCATAACATCTACAGCTCCTCCATAACATCTACATCTCCTCCATAATATCTACAGCTCCTCCATAACATCTACATCGACATCTCCTCCATAACATCTACATCTCCTCCATAACATCTACATCTCCTCCATAACATCTACAGCTCCTCCATAACATCTACAGCTCCTCCATAACATCTACATCTCCTCCATAATATCTACATCTCCTCCATAACATCTACATCTCCTCCATAACATCTACATCTCCTCCATAACATCTACATCTACAGCTCCTCCATAACATCTACAGCTCCTCCATAACATCTACATCTCCTCCATAACATCTGCATCTCCTCCACAACATCTACATCTACAGGTCCTCCATAACATCTACATCTCCCCCATAACATCTACATCTCCTCCATAACATCTACAGCTCCTCCATAACATCTACAGCTCCTCCATAACATCTACATCTCCTCCATAACATCTACATCTCCTCCATAACATCTACATCTCCTCCATAACACCTACATCTCCTCCATAACATCTACATATACATCTCCATAACATCTACATCTACTCCATAACATCTACAGCTCCTCCATAACATCTACATCTCCTCCATAACATCTACATCTCCTCCATAACATCTACAGCTCCTCCATAACATCTACAGCTCCTCCATAACATCTACAGCTCCTCCATAACATCTACATCTACAGCTCCTCCATAACATCTAGAGCTCCTCCATAACATCTGCAGCTCCTCCATAACATCTACATCTCCTCCATAACATCTACATCTCCTCCATAACATCTACATCTCCTCCATAACATCTACAGCTCCTCCATAACATGTACATCTCCTCCATAACATCTACACCTACATCTCCTCCATAACATATACATCTACAGCTCCTCCATAACATCTACATCTACAGCTCCTCCATAACATCTACATCTTCTCCATAACATCTACATCTCCTCCATAACATTTACATCTCCTCCATAACATCTACATCTCCTCCATAACATCTACATCTATAGCTCCTCCATAACATCTACAGCTCCTCCATAACATCTACAGCTCCTCCATAACATCTACATCTCCTCCATAACATCTGCATCTCCTCCACAACATCTACATCTACAGGTCCTCCATAACATCTACATCTCCCCCATAACATCTACATCTCCTCCATAACATCTACAGCTCCTCCATAACATCTACATCTACATCTCCTCCATAACATCTACAGCTCCTCCATAACATCTACAGCTCCTCCATAACATCTACATCTCCTCCATAACATCTGCATCTCCTCCACAACATCTACATCTACAGGTCCTCCATAACATCTACATCTCCCCCATAACATCTACATCTCCTCCATAACATCTACAGCTCCTCCATAACATCTACAGCTCCTCCATAACATCTACATCTACAGCTCCTCCATAACATCTACATCTCCTCCATAACATCTACAGCTCCTCCATAACATCTACATCTACATCTCCTCCATAACATCTACATCTCCTCCATAACATCTACATCTCCTCCATAACATCTACATCTACATCTCCTCCATAACATCTACATCTACATCTCCTCCATAACATCTACATCTCCTCCATAACATCTACATCTCCTCCATAACATCTACATCTACATCTCCTCCATAACATCTACATCTTCTCCATAACACCTACATCTCCTCCATAACATCTACAGCTCCTCCATAACGTCTACAGCTCCTCCATAACATCTACAGCTCCTCCATAACATCTACATCTTCTCCATAACATCTACATCTCCTCCATAACATCTACATCTACAGCTCCTCCATAACATCTACATCTTCTCCATAACATCTACAGCTCCACCATAACATCTACATCTTCTCCATAATATCTACATCTCCTCCATAACATCTACATCTCCTCCATAACATGTACATCTCCTCCATAACATCTACAGCTCCTCCATAACGTCTACAGCTCCTCCATAACATCTACAGCTCCTCCATAACATCTACATCTTCTCCATAACATCTACATTTACATGTCCTCCATAACATCTACATCTTCTGCATAACATCTACAGCTCCTCCATAACATCTACATCTCCTCCATAACATCTACTGCTCCTCCATAACGTCTACATCTACAGCTCCTCCATAACATCTACATCTCCTCCATAACATCTACATCTACATCTCCTCCATAACATCTACATCTCCTCCATAACATCTACATCTCCTCCATAACATCTACATCTACATCTCCTCCATAACATCTACATCTTCTCCATAACACCTACATCTCCTCCATAACATCTACAGCTCCTCCATAACGTCTACAGCTCCTCCATAACATCTACAGCTCCTCCATAACATCTACAGCTCCTCCATAACATCTACAGCTCCTCCATAACATCTACATCTACATCTACATCTCCTCCATAACATTTACATCTCCTCCATAACATCTACAGCTCCTCCATAACATCTACATCTCCTCCATAACATCTACATCTCCTCCATAACATCTACAGCTCCTCCATAACATCTACAGCTCCTCCATAACATCTACAGCTCCTCCATAACATCTACATCTCCTCCATAACATTTACATCTCCTCCATAACATCTACAGCTCCTCCATAACATCTACAGCTCCTCCATAACATCTACATCTACATCTCCTCCATAACATCTACATCTCCTCCATAACATTTACATCTCCTCCATAACATCTACAGCTCCTCCATAACATCTACAGCTCCTCCATAACATCTACAGCTCCTCCATAACATCTACAGCTCCTCCATAACATCTACAGCTCCTCCATAACATCTACATCTCCTCCATAACATCTACATCTCCTCCATAACATCTACAGCTCCTCCATAACATCTACAGCTCCTCCATAACATCTACATCTACATCTCCTCCATAACATCTACATCTCCTCCATAACATTTACATCTCCTCCATAACATCTACAGCTCCTCCATAACATCTACAGCTCCTCCATAACATCTACATCTACAGCTCCTCCATAACATCTACATCTCCTCCATAACATCTACATCTACATCTCCCCCATAACATCTACATCTCCTCCATAACATCTACAGCTCCTCCATAACATCTACATCTACAGCTCCTCCATAACATCTACATCTACATCTCCTCCATAACATTTACATCTCCTCCATAACATCTACAGCTCCTCCATAACATCTACATCTACATCTCCTCCATAACATCTACATCTACAGCTCCTCCATAACATCTACAGCTCCTCCATAACATCTACAGCTCCTCCATAACATCTACAGCTCCTCCATAACATCTACATCTCCTCCATAACATCTACAGCTCCTCCATAACATCTACATCTACAGCTCCTCCATAACATCTACAGCTCCTCCATAACATCTACAGCTCCTCCATAACATCTACATCTCCTCCATAACATCTACATCTCCTCCATAACATCTACAGCTCCTCCATAACATCTACAGCTCCACCATAACATCTACATCTTCTCCATAACATCTACATCTACATCTCCTCCATAACATCTACATCTCCTCCATAACATCTACAGCTCTTCCATAACATCTACATCTACATCTCCTCCATAACATCTACATCTACAGCTCCTCCATAACATCTACAGCTCCTCCATAACATCTACAGCTCCTCCATAACATCTACAGCTCCTCCATAACATCTACATCTCCTCCATAACATCTACAGCTCCTCCATAACATCTACATCTACAGCTCCTCCATAACATCTAGAGCTCCTCCATAACATCTGCAGCTCCTCCATAACATCTACATCTCCTCCATAACATCTACATCTCCTCCATAACATCTACAGCTCCTCCATAACATCTACAGCTCCACCATAACATCTACATCTTCTCCATAACATCTACATCTACATCTCCTCCATAACATCTACATCTCCTCCATAACATCTACATCTCCTCCATAACATCTACAGCTCCTCCATAACATCTACATCTCATCCATAACATCTACAGCTCCTCCATAACATCTACAGCTCCTCCATAACATCTACAGCTCCACCATAACATCTACATCTTCTCCATAACATCTACATCTCCTCCATAACATCTACAGCTCCTCCATAACATCTACATCTTCTCCATAACACCTACATCTCCTCCATAACATCTACAGCTCCTCCATAACGTCTACAGCTCCTCCATAACATCTACAGCTCCTCCATAACATCTACATCTTCTCCATAACATCTACATTTACATGTCCTCCATAACATCTACATCTTCTGCATAACATCTACAGCTCCTCCATAACATCTACATCTCCTCCATAACATCTACAGCTCCTCCATAACATCTACAGCTCCTCCATAACATCTACATCTACATCTCCTCCATAACATCTACATCTCCTCCATAACATCTACAGCTCCTCCATAACATCTACATCTACATCTCCTCCATAACATCTACATCTCCTCCATAACATTTACATCTCCTCCATAACATCTACAGCTCCTTCATAACATCTACAGCTCCTCCATAACATCTACATCTACAGCTCCTCCATAACATCTACAGCTCCTCCATAACAACTACATCTACATCTCCTCCATAACATCTACAGCTCCTCCATAACATCTACATCTCCTCCTTAACTTCTACAGTTCCTCAATAACATCTACATCTACATCTCCTCCATTACATCTACATCTCCTCCATTACCTCTACATCTACATCTCCTCCATAACATCTACATCTCCTCCATAACATCTACATCTCCTCCATAACATCTACATGTACATCTCCTCCATAACATCTACATCTACATCTCCTCCATTACATCTACATCTCCTCCATAACCTCTACAGCTCCTCCATAACATCTACATCTCCTCCATAACATCTACATCTCCTCCATAACATCTACATCTCCTCCATAACATCTACATCTACTGCTCCTCCATAACATCTACATCTACATCTCCTCCATAACATCTCCATCTCCTCCATAACGTCTACATCTACATCTCCTCCATCACATGTACATCTCCTCCATAACATCTACATCTACATCTCCTCCATAACATGTACATCTCCTCCATAACATCTACATCTACATCTCCTCCATAACATCTACATCTTCTCCATAACATCTACATCTTCTCCATAACATCTACATCTCCTCCATAACATCTACATCTCCTCCATAACATCTACATCTCCTCCATAACATCTACATCTACATCTCCTCCATAACATCTAGAGCTCCTCCATAACCTCTACATCTCCTCCATAACATCTACAGCTCCTTCTTAACATCTACATCTACATCTTCTCCATAACATCTACATCTCCTCCATAACATCTACATCTCCTCCATAACATCTGCATCTCCTCCATAACATCTACATCTACAGCTCCTCCATAACATCTACATCTACATCTCCTCCATAATATCTACATCTCCTCCATAACATCTACAGCTCCTCCATAACATCTACAGCTCCTCCATAACATCTAGATCTCCTCCATAACATCTACATCTCCTCCAGACCATGATTAAGCGCGCATGCGCGCGAAACGCGTAGGTTCTACTTGTATACCGCACATGAGTTGCTTTTACTTTTTGGTATGAAATAAAGATTTTTGCATATTTTTAACTTGGAGTGCTGGGACCATCACCTTTTGTACATCTCCTCCATAACATCTACATCTCCTCCATAACATCTACATCTCCTCCATAACATCTACATCTCCTTCATAACATCTACATCTCCTTCATAACATCTACATCTCCTCCATAACATCTACATCTACAGCTCCTCCATAACATCTACATCTCCTCCATAACATCTACAGCTCCTCCATAACATCTACAGCTCCTCCATAACATCTACATCTCCTCCATAACATCTACATCTCCTCCATAACATCTACATCTCCTCCATAACATCTACATCTCCTCCATAACATCTACATCTCCTCCATAACATCTACATCTACATCTCCTCCATAACATCTAGAGCTCCTCCATAACATCTAGAGCTCCTCCATAACATCTAGAACTCCTCCATAACATCTACATCTCCTCCATAACATCTACATCTCCTCCATAACATCTACATCTACAGCTACTCCATAACATCTACATCTACATCTCCTCCATAACATCTCCATCTCCTCCATAACATCTACATCTCCTCCATAACATCTACATCTCCCCCATAACATCTACATCTACATCTCCTCCATAACATCTACATCTCCTCCATAACATCTACATCTACAGCTCCTCCATAACATCTACATCTCCTCTATAACATCTACATCTCCTCCATAACATCTACATCTCCTCCATAACATCTACATCTACAGGTCCTCCATAACATCTACATCTACATCTCCCCCATAACATCTACAGCTCCTCCATAACATCTACATCTTCTCCATAACACCTACAGCTCCTCCATAACATCTACATCTCCTCCATAACATTTACATCTACATCTCCTCCATAACATCTACATCTACAGCTCCTCCATAACATCTACATCTCCTCCATAACATCTACATCTCCTCCATAACATCTACATCTCCCCCATAACATCTACATCTCCCCCATAACATCTACATCTACATCTCCTCCATAACATCTCCATCTCCTCCATAACATCTACATCTCCTCCATAACATCTACATCTCCCCCATAACATCTACATCTACATCTCCTCCATAACATCTACATCTCCTCCATAACATCTACATCTACAGCTCCTCCATAACATTTACATCTCCTCTATAACATCTACATCTCCTCCATAACATCTACATCTCCTCCATAACACCTACAGCTCCTCCATAACATCTACATCTACAGGTCCTCCATAACATCTACATCTACATCTCCCCCATAACATCTACATCTCCTCCATAACATCTACATCTTCTCCATAACACCTACAGCTCCTCCATAACATCTACATCTCCTCCATAACATTTACATCTACATCTCCTCCATAACATCTACATCTACAGCTCCTCCATAACATCTACATCTCCTCCATAACATCTACATCTCCTCCATAACATCTACATCTCCTCCATAACACCTACAGCTCCTCCATAACATCTACATCTACAGGTCCTCCATAACACCTACAGCTCCTCCATAACATCTACATCTCCTCCATAACATCTACATCTACATCTCCTCCATAACATCTACATCTCCCCTATAACATCTACATCTCCCCCATAACATCTACATCTCCCCCATAACATCTACATCTACAGCTCCTCCATAACATCTACATCTCCTCCATAACATCCACATCTCCTCCATAACATCTACATCTACATCTCCTCCATAACATCTACATCTCCCCCATAACATCTACAGCTCCTCCATAACATCTACATCTACATCTCCTCCATAACATCTACATCTCTTCCATAACATCTACATCTCCTCCATAACATCTAGAGCTCCTCCATAACATCTAGAGCTACTCCATAACATCTACAGCTCCTCCATAACATCTACATCTCCTCCATAACATCTACATCTCCTCCATAACATCTACATCTACATCTCCTCCATAACATCTACATCTCCCCCATAACATCTACAGCTCCTCCATAACATCTACATCTCTTCCATAACATCTACATCTCCTCCATAACATCTACAGCTCCTCCATAACATTTACAACTCCTCCATAACATCTACAGCTCCTCCATAACATCTAGAGCTCCTCCATAACATGTACATCTACATCTCCTCCATAACATCTACATCTCCATAACATCTACAGCTCCTCCATAACATTTACAACTACATTTCCTCCATAACATCTACATCTCCTCCATAACATCTACATCTCCTCCATAATACCTACAGCTCCTCCATAACATCTACATCTACATCTCCTCCATAACATGTACATCTCCTCCATCACATCTACATCTACATCTCCTCCATAACATCTACATCTCCTCCATAACATCTACATCTCCTCCATAACATTTACAACTCCTCCATAACATCTACAGCTCCTCCATAACATCAACATCTCCTCCATAACATCTACATCCACATCTCCTCCATAACATCTACATCTCCTCCATAACATCTACATCTCCTCCATAACATCTACATCTACAGCTCCTCCATAACATCTACAGCTCCTCCATAACATCTACAGCCCCTCCATAACATCTACATCTCCTCCATAACATCTACATCTCCTCCATAACATCTACAGCTCCTCCATAACATGTACAGATCCTCCATAACATCTACATCTACATCTCCTCCATAACATCTACAGCTCCTCCATAACATCTACAGCTCCTCCATAACATCTACAGCTCCTCCATAACATCTACATCTACAGGTCCTCCATAACATCTACATCTCCTCCATAACATCTACATCTCCTCCATAACATCTACAACTACATCTCCTCCATAACATCTACATCTCCTCCATAACATCTACATCTCCTCCATAACATCTACATCTCCTCCATAATATCTACATCTCCTTCATAACATCTACATCTACATCTCCTCCATAACATCTACATCTACAGCTCCTCCATAACATCTACATCTCCTCCATAACATCTACATCTACATCTTCTCCATAACATCTACATCTCCTCCATAACATCTACAGCTCCTCCATAACATCTACATCTCCTCCATAACATCTACAGCTCCTCCATAACATCTACATCTCCTCCATAACATCTACATATACATCTCCATAACATCTACAGCTCCTCCATAACATCTACATCTCCTCCATAACATCTACATCTCCTCCATAACATCTACAGCTCCTCCATAACATCTACATCTCCTCCATAACATCTACATATACATCTCCATAACATCTACATCTACAGCTCCTCCATAACATCTACATCTCCTCCATAACATCTACATCTACAGCTCCTCCATAACATCTACATCTCCTCCATAACATCTACATCTCCTCCATAACATCTACAGCTCCTCCATAACATCTATAGCTCCTCCATAACATCTGCAGCTCCTTTATAACATCTACAGCTCCTCCATAACATCTACATCTCCTCCATAACATCTACATCTCCTCCATAACATCTACATCTACAGCTCCTCCATAACATCTAGAGCTCCTCCATAACATCTACAGCTCCTCCATAACATTTACATCTCCTCCATAACATCTACATCTCCTCCATAACATTTACATCTCCTCCATAACATCTACAGGTCCTCCATAACATCTGCATCTCCTCCACAACATCTACAGGTCCTCCATAACATCTACATCTCCCCCATAACATCTACATCTACATCTCCTCCATAACATCTAGAGCTCCTCCATAAAATCTACATCTACAGCTCCTCCATATCATCTACATTTACAGCTCCTCCATAACATCTACATCTACAGCTCCTCCATAACATCTACAGCTCCTCCATAACATCTACAGCTCCTCCATAACATCTACAGCTCCTCCATAACATCTACATCTCCTCCATAACATCTACAGCTCCTCCATAACATCTACAGCTCCTCCATAACATCTACAGCTCCTCCATAACAGCTACATCTCCTCCATAACATCTACAGCTCCACCATAACATCTACATCTCCTCCATAACATCTACATCTCCTCCATAACATCTACATCTCCTCCACAACAGCTACATCTCCTCCATAACATCTACATCTCCTCCATAACATCTACATCTCCTCCATAACAGCTACATCTCCTCCATAACATCTACATCTCCTCCATAACATCTACATCTCCTCCATAACATCTACAGCTCCTCCATAACATCTACATCTACAGCTCCTCCATAACATCTACAGCTCCTCCATAACATCTACAGCTCCTCCATAACATCTACATCTCCTCCATAACATCTACAGCTCCACCATAACATCTACAGCTCCTCCATAACATCTACAGCTCCTCCATAACATCTACATCTCCTCCATAACATCTACATCTACATCTCCTCCATAACATCTACATCTACATCTCCTCCATAACATCTACATCTACATCTCCTCCATAACATCTACATCTTCTCCATAACATCTACATCTCCTCCATAACATCTACAGCTCCTCCATAACATCTACAGCTCCTCCATAACATCTACATCTTCTCCATAACATCTACATTTACATGTCCTGTATAACATCTACATCTTCTGCATAACATCTACAGCTCCTCCATAACATCTACAGCTCCTCCATAACATCTACATCTACATCTCCTCCATAACATCTACATCTCCTCCATAACATCTACAGCTCCTCCATAACATCTACATCTACATCTCCTCCATAACATCTAAAGCTCCTCCATAACATCTAGAGCTCCTCCATAACATTTACATCTCCTCCATAACATCTACATCTCCTCCATCACATCTACAGCTCCTCCATAACATCTACATCTACAGCTCCTCCATAACATCTACATCTCCTCCATTACATCTACATCTCCTCCATAACATCTACATCTCCTCCATAACATCTACATCTACATCTCCTCCATAACATCTACAGCTCCTCCATAACATCTACAGCTCCTCCATAACATCTACAGCTCCTCCATAACATCTACAGCTCCTCCATAACATCTACAGCTCCTCCATAACATCTACAGCTCCTCCATAACATCTACATCTACATCTCCTCTATAACATCTACAGCTCCTCCATAACATCTACATCTACAGCTCCTCCATAACATCTACATCTCCTCCATAACATCTACATCTCCTCCATAACATCTACATCTCCTCCATAACATCTACATCTCCTCCATAACATCTACATCTACATCTCCTCCATAACATCTACATCTCCTCCATAACATCTACATCTACATCTCCTCCATAACATCTACATCTCCTCCATAAAATCTACATCTACATCTCCTCCATAACATCTACATCTACAGCTCCTCCATAACATCTACATCTCCTCCATAACATCTACATCTCCTCCATAACATCTACATCTACAGCTCCTCCATAACATCTACATCTACATCTCCTCCATAACATCTCCATCTCCTCCATAACATCTACATCTCCTCCATAACATCTACATCTACATCTCCTCCATAACATCTACATCTCCTCCATAACATCTACATCTCCTCCATAACATCTACATCTCCTCCATAACATCTATATCTCCTTCATAACATCTACATCTCCCCCATAACATCTACAGCTCCTACATAACATCTACAGCTCCTACATAACATCTACATCTACATCTCCTCCATAACATCTACAGCTCCTCCATAACATCTACATCTCCTTCATAACATCTACAGCTCCTCCATAACATCTACAGCTCCTCCATAACATCTACATCTCCTCCATAACATCTACATCTCCTCCATAACATCTACAGCTCCTCCATAACATCTACATCTCCTCCATAACATCTACATCTACATTTCCTCCATAACATCTACAGCTCCTACATAACATCTACATCTACATCTCCTCCATAACATCTACATCTCCTCCATAACATCTACAGCTCCTCCATAACATCTACAGCTCCTTCATAACATCTACATCTCCTTCATAACATCTACAGCTCCTCCATAACATCTACAGCTCCTCCATAACATCTACAGCTCCTCCATAACATCTACATCTCCTCCATAACATCTACATCTCCTCCATAACATCTACAGCTCCTCCATAACATCTACATCTCCTCCATAACATCTACATTTCCTCCATAACATCTACAGCTCCTCCATAACATCTACATCTACATCTCCTCCATAACATCTAGAGCTCCTCCATAACATCTACATCTCCTCCATAACATCTACAGCTCCTCCATAACATCTACATCTCCTCCATAACATCTACATCTCCTCCATAACATCTACATCTACATCTCCTCCATAACATCTACATCTCCTCCATAACATCTAGAACTCCTCCATAACATCTACATCTCCTCCATAACATCTACAGCTACTCCATAACATCTACAGCTACTCCATAACATCTACATCTACATCTCCTCCATAACATCTAGAGCTCCTCCATAACATCTACATCTCCTCCATAACATCTACAGCTCCTCCATAACATCTACATCTCCTCCATAACATCTACATCTACATCTCCTCCATAACATCTACATCTCCTCCATAACATCTACATCTACATCTCCTCCATAACATCTACATCTCCTCCATAACATCTAGAACTCCTCCATAACATCTACATCTCCTCCATAACATCTACATCTCCTCCATAACATCTACAGCTACTCCATAACATCTACATCTACATCTCCTCCATAACATCTCCATCTCCTCCATAACATCTACATCTCCTCCATAACATCTACAGCTCCTCCATAACATCTACAGCTCCTCCATAACATCTACATCTCCTCCATAACATCTAGAGCTCCTCCATAACATGTACATCTACATCTCCTCCATAACACCTACAGCTCCTCCTTAACATCTACATCTCCTCCATAACATCTACATCTCCCCCATAACATCTACAGCTCCTACATAACATCTACAGCTACATCTTCTCCATAACATCTACAGCTCCTCCATAACATCTACATCTACATCTCCTCCATAACATCTACATCTCCTCCATAACATCTACAGCTCCTCCATAACATCTACAGCTACTCCATAACATCTACATCTACATCTCCTCCATAACATCTCCATCTCCTCCATAACATCTACATCTCCTCCATAACATCTACAGCTCCTCCATAACATCTACAGCTCCTCCATAACATCTACATCTCCTCCATAACATCTAGAGCTCCTCCATAACATCTACATCTACATCTCCTCCATAACATCTACAGCTCCTCCTTAACATCTACATCTCCTCCATAACATCTACATCTCCCCCATAACATCTACAGCTCCTACATAACATCTACAGCTACATCTTCTCCATAACATCTACAGCTCCTCCATAACATCTACATCTACATCTCCTCCATAACATCTACATCTCCTCCATAACATCTACAGCTCCTCCATAACATCTACAGCTCCTCCATAACATCTACATCTCCTTCATAACATCTACAGCTCCTCCATAACATCTCCATCTCCTCCATAACATCTACATCTCCCCCATAACATCTACAGCTCCTACATAACATCTACAGCTACATCTTCTCCATAACATCTACAGCTCCTCCATAACATCTACATCTACATCTCCTCCATAACATCTACATCTCCTCCATAACATCTACAGCTCCTCCATAACATCTACATCTACATCTCCTCCATAACATCTACATCTCCTTCATAACATCTACATCTACAGCTCCTCCTTAACATCTACATCTCCTCCATAACATCTACATCTCCCCCATAACATCTACAGCTCCTACATAACATCTACAGCTACATCTTCTCCATAACATCTACAGCTCCTCCATAACATCTACATCTACATCTCCTCCATAACATCTACATCTCCTCCATAACATCTACATCTCCTCCATAACATCTACAGCTACTCCATAACATCTACATCTACATCTCCTCCATAACATCTAGAGCTCCTCCATAACATGTACATCTACATCTCCTCCATAACACCTACAGCTCCTCCTTAACATCTACATCTCCTCCATAACATCTACATCTCCCCCATAACATCTACAGCTCCTACATAACATCTACAGCTACATCTTCTCCATAACATCTACAGCTCCTCCATAACATCTACATCTACATCTCCTCCATAACATCTACATCTCCTCCATAACATCTACAGCTCCTCCATAACATCTACAGCTCCTCCATAACATCTACAGCTCCTCCATAACATCTACATCTCCTTCATAACATCTACAGCTCCTCCATAACATCTCCATCTCCTCCATAACATCTACATCTCCCCCATAACATCTACAGCTCCTACATAACATCTACAGCTACATCTTCTCCATAACATCTACAGCTCCTCCATAACATCTACATCTACATCTCCTCCATAACATCTACATCTCCTCCATAACATCTACAGCTCCTCCATAACATCTACATCTACATCTCCTCCATAACATCTACATCTCCTTCATAACATCTACATCTACAGCTCCTCCTTAACATCTACATCTCCTCCATAACATCTACATCTCCCCCATAACATCTACAGCTCCTACATAACATCTACAGCTACATCTTCTCCATAACATCTACAGCTCCTCCATAACATCTACATCTACATCTCCTCCATAACATCTACATCTCCTCCATAACATCTACATCTCCTCCATAACATCTACAGCTACTCCATAACATCTACATCTACATCTCCTCCATAACATCTCCATCTCCTCCATAACATCTACATCTCCTCCATAACATCTACAGCTCCTCCATAACATCTACAGCTCCTCCATAACATCTACATCTCCTCCATAACATCTAGAGCTCCTCCATAACATGTACATCTACATCTCCTCCATAACACCTACAGCTCCTCCTTAACATCTACATCTCCTCCATAACATCTACATCTCCCCCATAACATCTACAGCTCCTACATAACATCTACAGCTACATCTTCTCCATAACATCTACAGCTCCTCCATAACATCTACATCTACATCTCCTCCATAACATCTACATCTCCTCCATAACATCTACAGCTCCTCCATAACATCTACAGCTCCTCCATAACATCTACAGCTCCTCCATAACATCTACATCTCCTCCATAACATCTACAGCTCCTCCATAACATCTCCATCTCCTCCATAACATCTACATCTCCCCCATAACATCTACAGCTCCTACATAACATCTACAGCTACATCTTCTCCATAACATCTACAGCTCCTCCATAACATCTACATCTACATCTCCTCCATAACATCTACATCTCCTCCATAACATCTACAGCTCCTCCATAACATCTACATCTACATCTCCTCCATAACATCTACATCTCCTTCATAACATCTACATCTACAGCTCCTCCATAACATCTACATCTCCTCCATAACATCTACAGCTCCTCCATAACATCTACATCTCCTCCATAACATCTACATCTCCTCCATAACATCTACATCTACAGCTCCTCCATAACATCTACATCTCCTCCATAACATCTACATCTACATCTCCTCCATAACATCTACAGCTCCTCCATATCATCTACAGCTCCTCCATATCATCTACATCTCCTCCATAACATCTACATCTCCCTCATAACATCTACATCTCCTCCATAACATCTACATCTCCTTCATAACATCTACAGCTCCTCCATAACATCTACATCTACATCTCCTCCATAACATCTACATCTCCTCCATAACATCTACATCTCCTCCATAACATCTACATCTACATCTCCTCCATAACATCTACATCTCCTCCATAACATCTACATCTCCTCCTTAACATCTACATCTCCTCCATAACATCTACAGCTCCTCCATAACATCTACAGCTCCTCCATAACATCTACATCTCCCCCATAACATCTACAGCTCCTCCATAACATCTACATCTACATCTCCTCCTTAACATCTACATCTCCTCCTTAACATCTACATCTCCTCCATAACATCTACATCTCCTCCATAACACCTACAGCTCCTCCATAACATCTACATCTACAGGTCCTCCATAACACCTACAGCTCCTCCATAACATCTACATCTACAGCTCCTCCATAACATCTACATCTCCTCCATAACATCTACATCTCCTCCATAACATCTACAGCTACATCTCCTCCATAACATCTAGAGCTCCTCCATAACATCTACATCTCCTCCATAACATCTACAGCTCCTCCATAACATCTACATCTACATCTCCATCTACATCTCCTCCATAACATCTACATCTACATCTCCTCCATAACATCTACATCTACATCTCCTCCATAACATCTACATCTCCTCCATAACATCTACATCTCCTCCATAACATCTACATCTCCTCCATAACATCTACATCTACATCTCCTCCATAACATCTCCATCTCCTCCATAACATCTACATCTCCTCCATAACATCTACAGCTCCTCCATAACATCTACATCTACATCTCCTCCATAACACCTACAGCTCCTCTATAACATCTACATCTACAGGTCCTCCATAACACCTACAGCTCCTCCATAACATCTACATCTCCTCCATAACATCTACATCTCCTCCATAACATCTACATCTCCTCCATAACATCTACAGCTCCTCCATAACATCTAGAGCTCCTCCATAACATGTACATCTACATCTCCTCCATAACATCTACAGGTCCTCCATAACACCTACAGCTCCTCCATAACATCTACATCTACAGGTCCTCCTTAACATCTACATCTACAGCTCCTCCATAACATCTACATCTACAGCTCCTCCATAACATCTACAGCTCCTCCATAACATCTACATCTACAGCTCCTCCATAACACCTACAGCTCCTCCATAACATCTACATCTACAGGTCCTCCATAACATCTACATCTCCTCCATAACATCTACATCTACAGCTCCTCCATAACATCTACATCTCCTCCATAACATCTACATCTACATCTCCTCCATAACATCTACAGCTCCTCCATAACATCTACATCTCCTCCATAACACCTACAGCTCCTCTATAACATCTACATCTACAGGTCCTCCATAACACCTACAGCTCCTCCATAACATCTACATCTCCTCCATAACATCTACATCTCCTCCATAACATCTACATCTCCTCCATAACATCTACAGCTCCTCCATAACATCTACATCTCCTCCATAACACCTACAGCTCCTCTATAACATCTACATCTACAGGTCCTCCATAACACCTACAGCTCCTCCATAACATCTACATCTCCTCCATAACATCTACATCTCCTCCATAACATCTACATCTCCTCCATAACATCTACATCTCCTCCATAACATCTACAACTCCTCCATAACATCTACAGCTCCTCCATAACATCTAGAGCTCCTCCATAACATGTACATCTACATCTCCTCCATAACATCTACAGGTCCTCCATAACACCTACAGCTCCTCCATAACATCTACATCTACAGGTCCTCCATAACATCTACATCTCCTCCATAACATCTACATCTACAGCTCCTCCATAACATCTACATCTACAGCTCCTCCATAACATCTACAGGTCCTCCATAACACCTACAGCTCCTCCATAACATCTACATCTACAGCTCCTCCATAACATCTACAGGTCCTCCATAACACCTACAGCTCCTCCATAACATCTACATCTACAGGTCCTCCATAACATCTACATCTCCTCCATAACATCTACATCTACAGCTCCTCCATAACATCTACATCTACATCTCCTCCATAACATCTACATCTCCTCCATAACATCTACATCTCCTCCATAACATCTACATCTCCCCCATAACATCTACAGCTCCTACATAACATCTACAGCTACATCTTCTCCATAACATCTACAGCTCCTCCATAACATCTACATCTACATCTCCTCCATAACATCTACATCTCCTCCATAACATCTACAGCTCCTCCATAACATCTACAGCTCCTCCATAACATCTACATCTCCTTCATAACATCTACAGCTCCTCCATAACATCTCCATCTCCTCCATAACATCTCCATCTCCTCCATAACATCTACATCTCCCCCATAACATCTACAGCTCCTACATAACATCTACAGCTACATCTTCTCCATAACATCTACAGCTCCTCCATAACATCTACATCTACATCTCCTCCATAACATCTACATCTCCTCCATAACATCTACAGCTCCTCCATAACATCTACATCTACATCTCCTCCATAACATCTACATCTCCTTCATAACATCTACATCTACAGCTCATCTACAGCTCCTCCATAACATCTACATCTCCTCCATAACATCTACAGCTCCTCCATAACATCTACATCTCCTCCATAACATCTACATCTCCTCCATAACATCTACATCTACATCTCCTCCATAACATCTACATCTACAGCTCCTCCATAACATCTACATCTCCTCCATAACATCTACATCTACATCTCCTCCATAACATCTACATCTCCTTCATAACATCTACAGCTCCTCCATAACATCTACATCTCCTCCATAACATCTACATCTCCTTCATAACATCTACATCTCCTCCATAACATCTACATCTCCTCCATAAAATCTACATCTCCTTCATAACATCTACATCTCCCCCATAACATCTACAGCTCCTCCATAACATCTACATCTACATCTCCTCCATAACATCTACATCTCCTCCTTAACATCTACATCTCCTCCTTAACATCTACATCTCCTCCATAACATCTACATCTCCTCCATAACACCTACAGCTCCTCCATAACATCTACATCTACAGGTCCTCCATAACACCTACAGCTCCTCCATAACATCTACATCTACAGCTCCTCCATAACATCTACAGCTCCTCCATAACATCTACATCTCCTCCATAACATCTACATCTCCTCCATAACATCTACATCTCCTCCATAACATCTACATCTACATCTCCTCCATAACATCTACATCTCTTCCATAACATCTACATCTCCTCCATAACATCTACATCTCCTCCATAACATTTACAACTCCTCCATAACATCTAGAGCTCCTCCATAACATCTACATCTCTTCCATAATACCTACAGCTCCTCCATAACATCTACATCTACAGGTCCTCCATAACATCTACATCTCCTCCATAACATTTACAACTCCTCCATAACATCTACAGCTCCTCCATAACATCTACATCTCCTCCATAACATCTACATCCACATCTCCTCCATAACATCTACATCTCCTCCATAACATCTACATCTACAGCTCCTCCATAACATCTACAGCCCCTCCATAACATCTACATCTCCTCCATAACATCTACAGCTCCTCCATAACCTATACAGCTCCTCCATAACATCTACATCTCCTCCATAACATGTACAGATCCTCCATAACATCTACATCTACATCTCCTCCATAACATCTACATCTCCTCCATAACATCTACAGCTCCTCCATAACATGTACATCTACAGCTCCTCCATAACATCTACAGCTCCTCCATAACATCTACAGCTCCTCCATAACATCTACATCTCCTCCATAATATCTACAGCTCCTCCATAACATCTACATCGACATCTCCTCCATAACATCTACATCTCCTCCATAACATCTACATCTCCTCCATAACATCTACAGCTCCTCCATAACATCTACAGCTCCTCCATAACATCTACATCTCCTCCATAATATCTACATCTCCTCCATAACATCTACATCTCCTCCATAACATCTACATCTCCTCCATAACATCTACATCTACAGCTCCTCCATAACATCTACAGCTCCTCCATAACATCTACATCTCCTCCATAACATCTGCATCTCCTCCACAACATCTACATCTACAGGTCCTCCATAACATCTACATCTCCCCCATAACATCTACATCTCCTCCATAACATCTACAGCTCCTCCATAACATCTACAGCTCCTCCATAACATCTACAGCTCCTCCATAACATCTACATCTCCTCCATAACATCTACATCTCCTCCATAACATCTACATCTCCTCCATAACACCTACATCTCCTCCATAACATCTACATATACATCTCCATAACATCTACATCTACTCCATAACATCTACAGCTCCTCCATAACATCTACATCTCCTCCATAACATCTACATCTCCTCCATAACATCTACAGCTCCTCCATAACATCTACAGCTCCTCCATAACATCTACAGCTCCTCCATAACATCTACATCTACAGCTCCTCCATAACATCTAGAGCTCCTCCATAACATCTGCAGCTCCTCCATAACATCTACATCTCCTCCATAACATCTACATCTCCTCCATAACATCTACATCTCCTCCATAACATCTACAGCTCCTCCATAACATGTACATCTCCTCCATAACATCTACACCTACATCTCCTCCATAACATATACATCTACAGCTCCTCCATAACATCTACATCTACAGCTCCTCCATAACATCTACATCTTCTCCATAACATCTACATCTCCTCCATAACATTTACATCTCCTCCATAACATCTACATCTCCTCCATAACATCTACATCTATAGCTCCTCCATAACATCTACAGCTCCTCCATAACATCTACATCTCCTCCATAACATCTGCATCTCCTCCACAACATCTACATCTACAGGTCCTCCATAACATCTACATCTCCCCCATAACATCTACATCTCCTCCATAACATCTACAGCTCCTCCATAACATCTACATCTACATCTCCTCCATAACATCTACAGCTCCTCCATAACATCTACAGCTCCTCCATAACATCTACATCTCCTCCATAACATCTGCATCTCCTCCACAACATCTACATCTACAGGTCCTCCATAACATCTACATCTCCTCCATAACATCTACATCTCCTCCATAACATCTACAGCTCCTCCATAACATCTACAGCTCCTCCATAACATCTACATCTACAGCTCCTCCATAACATCTACATCTCCTCCATAACATCTACAGCTCCTCCATAACATCTACATCTACATCTCCTCCATAACATCTACATCTCCTCCATAACATCTACATCTCCTCCATAACATCTACATCTACATCTCCTCCATAACATCTACATCTCCTCCATAACATCTACATCTCCTCCATAACATCTACATCTACATCTCCTCCATAACATCTACATCTTCTCCATAACACCTACATCTCCTCCATAACATCTACAGCTCCTCCATAACGTCTACAGCTCCTCCATAACATCTACAGCTCCTCCATAACATCTACATCTTCTCCATAACATCTACATCTCCTCCATAACATCTACATCTACAGCTCCTCCATAACATCTACATCTTCTCCATAACATCTACAGCTCCACCATAACATCTACATCTTCTCCATAATATCTACATCTCCTCCATAACATCTACAGCTCCTCCATAACATCTACATCTCCTCCATAACATCTACTGCTCCTCCATAACGTCTACATCTACAGCTCCTCCATAACATCTACATCTCCTCCATTACATCTACATCTCCTCCATAACATCTACAGCTCCTCCATAACATCTACAGCTCCTCCATAACATCTACAGCTCCTCCATAACATCTACAGCTCCTCCATAACATCTACATCTACATCTACATCTCCTCCATAACATTTACATCTCCTCCATAACATCTACAGCTCCTCCATAACATCTACAGCTCCTCCATAACATCTACATCTCCTCCATAACATCTACAGCTCCTCCATAACATCTACAGCTCCTCCATAACATCTACATCTCCTCCATAACATTTACATCTCCTCCATAACATCTACAGCTCCTCCATAACATCTACAGCTCCTCCATAACATCTACATCTACATCTCCTCCATAACATCTACATCTCCTCCATAACATTTACATCTCCTCCATAACATCTACAGCTCCTCCATAACATCTACAGCTCCTCCATAACATCTACAGCTCCTCCATAACATCTACAGCTCCTCCATAACATCTACAGCTCCTCCATAACATCTACATCTCCTCCATAACATCTACATCTCCTCCATAACATCTACAGCTCCTCCATAACATCTACAGCTCCTCCATAACATCTACATCTACATCTCCTCCATAACATCTACATCTCCTCCATAACATTTACATCTCCTCCATAACATCTACAGCTCCTCCATAACATCTACAGCTCCTCCATAACATCTACATCTACAGCTCCTCCATAACATCTACATCTCCTCCATAACATCTACATCTACATCTCCCCCATAACATCTACATCTCCTCCATAACATCTACAGCTCCTCCATAACATCTACATTTACAGCTCCTCCATAACATCTACATCTACATCTCCTCCATAACATTTACATCTCCTCCATAACATCTACAGCTCCTCCATAACATCTACATCTACATCTCCTCCATAACATCTACATCTACAGCTCCTCCATAACATCTACAGCTCCTCCATAACATCTACAGCTCCTCCATAACATCTACAGCTCCTCCATAACATCTACATCTCCTCCATAACATCTACAGCTCCTCCATAACATCTACATCTACAGCTCCTCCATAACATCTAGAGCTCCTCCATAACATCTGCAGCTCCTCCATAACATCTACATCTCCTCCATAACATCTACATCTCCTCCATAACATCTACAGCTCCTCCATAACATCTACAGCTCCACCATAACATCTACATCTTCTCCATAACATCTACATCTACATCTCCTCCATAACATCTACATCTCCTCCATAACATCTACATCTCCTCCATAACATCTACAGCTCCTCCATAACATCTACATCTCCTCCATAACATCTACAGCTCCTCCATAACATCTACATCTCCTCCATAACATCTACATCTACATCTCCCCCATAACATCTACATCTCCTCCATAACATCTACAGCTCCTCCATAACATCTACATTTACAGCTCCTCCATAACATCTACATCTACATCTCCTCCATAACATTTACATCTCCTCCATAACATCTACAGCTCTTCCATAACATCTACAGCTCTTCCATAACATCTACATCTACATCTCCTCCATAACATCTACATCTACAGCTCCTCCATAACATCTACAGCTCCTCCATAACATCTACAGCTCCTCCATAACATCTACAGCTCCTCCATAACATCTACATCTCCTCCATAACATCTACAGCTCCTCCATAACATCTACATCTACAGCTCCTCCATAACATCTAGAGCTCCTCCATAACATCTGCAGCTCCTCCATAACATCTACATCTCCTCCATAACATCTACATCTCCTCCATAACATCTACAGCTCCTCCATAACATCTACAGCTCCACCATAACATCTACATCTTCTCCATAACATCTACATCTACATCTCCTCCATAACATCTACATCTCCTCCATAACATCTACATCTCCTCCATAACATCTACAGCTCCTCCATAACATCTACATCTCCTCCATAACATCTACATCTCCTCCATAACATCTACAGCTCCTCCATAACATCTACAGCTCCTCCATAACATCTACAGCTCCACCATAACATCTACATCTTCTCCATAACATCTACATCTCCTCCATAACATCTACAGCTCCTCCATAACATCTACATCTTCTCCATAACACCTACATCTCCTCCATAACATCTACAGCTCCTCCATAACGTCTACAGCTCCTCCATAACATCTACAGCTCCTCCATAACATCTACATCTTCTCCATAACATCTACATTTACATGTCCTCCATAACATCTACATCTTCTGCATAACATCTACAGCTCCTCCATAACATCTACATCTCCTCCATAACATCTACATCTCCTCCATAACATCTACATCTCCTCCATAACATCTACAGCTCCTCCATAACATCTACATCTACATCTCCTCCATAACATCTACATCTCCTCCATAACATTTACATCTCCTCCATAACATCTACAGCTCCTTCATAACATCTACAGCTCCTCCATAACATCTACATCTACATCTCCTCCATAACATCTACAGCTCCTCCATAACATCTACAGCTCCTCCATAACATCTACAGCTCCTCCATAACATCTACATCTCCTTCATAACATCTACATCTACATCTCCTCTATAACATCTACATCTACATCTCCTCCATAATATCTACATCTACATCTCCTCCATAACATCTACAGCTCCTCCATAACATCTACATTTACAGCTCCTCCATAACATCTACATCTACATCTCCTCCATAACATTTACATCTCCTCCATAACATCTACAGCTCCTCCATAACATCTACATCTCCTCCATAACATCTACATCTACATCTACATCTCCTCCATAACATCTACATCTCCTCCATAACATCTACAGCTCCTCCATAACATCTACAGCTCCTCCATAACATTTACATCTCCTCCATAACATCTACAGCTCCTCCATAACATCTACATCTGCATCTCCTCCATAACATCTACAGCTCCTCCATAACATCTACATCTACATCTCCTCCATAACATCTACATCTCCTCCATAACATCTACATCTCCTCCATAACATCTACATCTCCTCCATAACATCTACAGCTCCTCCATAACATCTACATCTACAGCTCCTCCATAACATCTACAGCTCCTCCATCTCCTCCATAACATCTACATCTCCTCCATAACATTTACATCTCCTCCATAACATCTACAGCTCCTCCATAACATCTACAGCTACATCTCCTCCATAACATCTACATCTCCTCCATAACATCTACATCTCCTCCATAACATCTACAGCTCCTCCATAACATCTACATCTCCTCCATATCATCTACATCTACATCTCCTCCATAACATCTACATCTACATCTCCTCCATAACATCTACAGCTCCTCCATAACATCTACATCTCCTCCATTACATCTACATCTCCTCCATAACATCTACATCCCCCCAGGCTCCCACCTGTCACACAGTCTCCTGACCCCCCAGGCCCCCTCCTGTGGCACAGTCTCCTGACCCCCCAGGCCCCTGCCTGTCACACAGTCTCCTGACTCCCCCCCCACTAGGCCCCCGCCTGTCACAGTGACCTGACCCCCAGGCTCCCACCTGTCACACAGTCTCCTCTGACCCCCCAGGCCCCCACCAGTCTGTGGCACAGTCTCCTGAACCCCCCAGGCCCCCGCCTGTGGCAGAGTCTCCTGACCCCCCCAGGCCCCCGCCTGTGGCACAGTCTCCTGACCCCCCAGGCCCCCGCCTGTGGCACAGTCTCCTGACCCCCCCAGGCCCCCACCTGTCACACAGTCTCCTGACCCCCCCCCCCCCCCCACACCAGGCCCCCGCCTGTCACAGTGACCTGACCCCCAGGCTCCCACCTGTCATACAGTCTCCTGACCCCCCAGGCCCCCACCAGTCTGTGGCACAGTCTCCTGACCCCCCAGGCCCCCGCCTGTGGCACAGTCTCCTGACCCCCCCAGGCCCCCGCCTGTGGCACAGTCTCCTGACCCCCCCAGGCCCCGCCTGTGGCACAGTCTCCTGACCCCCCCAGGCCCCCGCCTGTGGCACAGTCTCCTGACCCCCCCCCAGGCCCCCGCCTGTGGCACAGTCTCCTGACCCCCCCCCAGGCCCCCGCCTGTGGCACAGTCTCCTGACCCCCCCCCAGGCCCCCGCCTGTGGCACAGTCTCCTGACCCCCCCAGGCCCCCGCCTGTGGCACAGTCTCCTGACCCCCCCAGGCCCCCGCCTGTGGCACAGTCTCCTGACCCCCCCCCAGGCCCCCACCAGTCTGTGGCACAGTCTCCTGACCCCCCAGGCCCCCGCCTGTGGCACAGTCTCCTGACCCCCCCCCCCCACCAGGCCCCCGCCTGTCACAGTGACCTGACCCCCAGGCTCCCACCTGTCACACAGTCTCCTCTGACCCCCCAGGCCCCCACTAGTCTGTGGCACAGTCTCCTGACCACCCCAGGCCCCCGCCTGTGGCACAGTCTCCTGACCCCGCATGTAAGTACAGATTGCAGGAAATGCTGAGCTCAGCTGATTGTGTCATAGTGTAAAGGTCAGTGATCTGTCCCGGTGATGTCTCAGAGATGGCTGTCAGGGCAGCTCGCTGTGTCAGGGTCCTGCTCTGTGTCTCGGCCTTCTTCCTTGGTGTCCTCCTCTGGGGCAGGCTTCTGAGAGTGCTGGACGCTGGATTCCTTGTATCCAACAGGGTCGGCGTGAACTTCTCCAGTCTGTTCTCTGTCGAGCTCCCGGAGCCCAGGTGCCACTCTGGACTGAGCCTCTTGATCCTGGTGACCTCACACACTCAGCACCGGGTCTCACGGACAGCTATACGAAGAACATGGGCACGCCAATACAAGGGCTCCACGTACCCATGGCAGGTGGTCTTCTTGGTTGGGCGTCCATTGGATGTGATGCTTGACTGGCACATCTACAATGAGCATGAGGTTCATGGCGACATTCTCATGGGTAACTATGTGGACACTTACCGTAACCTGACCCTAAAAGTGATGCATGGGATGAAGTGGGCGGCGGAGAGGTGCCACCCGGCCTACATCCTGAAGACAGACGATGACTGCTACGTGAACACCCAGCACCTGCCGGCCCTCCTGAGCCAGCACCGTGCCAGCAGCCAGCTGTATGTGGGCTCAGTCTTCCCAGAACACAGGCGGGCTGTGATTAGGGATCCCACCAGTAAGTGGTACGTCTCCCACCAGGACTACCAGCAGGAGCTGTACCCACCCTATGCCAGCGGCATTGGCTACATCTTATCCCTACACAGCGCCAAAGTCATGTTACATATAGCCAGGAGGATGGCGCCACTTCCGGTAGAAGACGCTTATGTGGGCATCTTAGCTGCCAGAGCCAACATCAGGCCCATCACAAGTGCCAGATTTGCCAAACACAACGCCAAATGGAGCCTCTGTAACTACCGATACCTGATGGTTATCCATGGACTCTCACCGAACGACCAGGCCCTGGCGCACAACAAGGTCCAGAGCACCAGAACCGCCTGCACCCTGAGCATTGAGGTGACAGACTGGAGGTGACTGGCGGAGAGAAACCAAGCCAATGCACAGTATAACTCCCCCAGCCCTGTGCACGTGGACACTGTGAGTACAACTTCTGCACTGGATGTGACAATGCACAGTACAACTTCCCCTGCCCGGTGTAGATGGACACTGCTCAGTATGACTTCCATTATACAATATATTGCACAGTACAACTTCCCCTGCCCTGTGCATATGGACACTGCTGGGTGTAATCCTCAGTATATATATACAGTGTACAGTATCACTTCTCCTGTATGCTGGGTGTAATCCTCAGTGTATGTGTGGGAGGGGCCGTGTTAACACGGCCCCCCCCACACACACACACACAGTGATAACACGGCCCCTCCCACACACACACACAGTGATAACACGGCCCCTCCCACACATACACAGTGATAACACGGCCCCTCCCACACATACACAGTGATAACACGGCTCCCCGCACACACACACACAGTGATAACACGGCCCCTCCCACACACACACACAGTGATAACACGGCCTCTCCCACACATACACAGTGATAACACGGCCCCTCCCACACATACACAGTGATAACACGGCTCCCCGCACACACACACACAGTGATAACACGGCCCCTCCCACACATACACAGTGATAACACGGCCCCTCCCACACATACACAGTGATAACACGGCCCCTCCCACACATACACAGTGATAACACGGCCCCTCCCACACATACACAGTGATAACACGGCTCCCCGCACACACACACACAGTGATAACACGGCCCCTCCCACACACACACAGTGATAACACGGCCCCTCCCACACATACACAGTGATAACACGGCCCCCCGCACACACACACACAGTGATAACACGGCCCCTCCCACACATACACAGTGATAACACGGCCCCCCGCACACACACACACAGTGATAACACGGCCCCTCCCACACATACACAGTGATAACACGGCCCCTCCCACACATACACAGTGATAACACGGCCCCTCCCACACATACACAGTGATAACACGGCCCCTCCCACACATACACAGTGATAACACGGCCCCCCGCACACACACACACAGTGATAACACGGCCCCTCCCACACATACACAGTGATATCACTGTAAGTGTGTTCGGTGGGCCGTGTAATCCTCAGTGTATGTGTGCAGGGGGGCCGTGTTATCACTGTGTGTGTGTGCGGAGGGTGGGGGGGGAGGGTCTCACAGCCATTACCATATACCCCGGCCTCCTCTGACACCAGTTATTGGTGTGTGTGTGTGAGGGCTGTGTTATCGGTGTGTGTGTGTGTGTGTGAGGACTGTGTTATCTGTGTGTGTGTCTGTGAGGACTGTGTTATCGGTGTGTGTGTGTGTGAGGGCTGTGTTATCAGTGTGTGTGTGTGTGAGGGCTGTGTTATCGGTGTGTGTCTGTGAGGACTGTGTTATCGGTGTGTGTGTGTGTGTGAGGGCTGTGTTATCTGTGTGTGTGTCCTGTATTGAGCCCGACTAATTAAGGAGGGTGCAGGCGGACTGCATGTGCCACTCTCCATAGTTGCATACTGCTCATGCTGAGTGCCGCCAGGAATGAGTTAAAGTTGCCTGTCCTGTGTGTGTCTCTATCCCTCCTCTTTATGCTTGTGCCCTCCCCTCCTCCAATCCCGTGCTGCCGCGGGTATTTTGGCCTATGGACGTGCCTGGGGGGTGGCGATGGGGCGGGCACAATATATATACATGGGGCTCCCTTTACCTCCCCCCTTTCCGCCACTTGCCGTGTTTCGGGTTGGAAGTGGTACGTCCCATGGCTGCTGCCGATGAGCTTTTGATGGCCGCGCTGCAGGCGCGTGCCTCCACGGAGGGTGAGGGCTGGCTCAGCAGGTTCCTGGCTGGGCTCAGCCCCCCTCCGGTTCCCCATCCTCCTCCGCTCTCGGGCGCGGGCAGGCGCTCCGCTCGGCGGTCACGTGCTCCAGACCGGCTTAGCCCCAGCACGTCACTTCCGGTTTCCGGTGGAGCGCGTGGCAGGTCCCGCCGAGCCTGTACTGCTGCTGCTTCCACCGCTGCTCTGCCTCCCCCTCAGGTCAGCTCCCGCTCCCCCCCCGCCGGCATTCTCCTTCCCCTGCCCGGTCCGCGGCCCCTGCGGCTTCCAGCGCTCCCCTGGGGCCTCTGCTCTCCCGGCCTGTGCATTCCCCCATCCCCCCGGAGTGTCGGGTGCCTATTAACCCCTCCTATCCCGGAGGGACTGCTCGTGCTGCTGCACAGCTCTCCCCTGCCTCTGACCTCTTCTCCAGTCGGGCTTCTGCCTCCCCCTGGTTGAGGATGGGAGGCGCTGCCAGCGTTTCCTCAGATGATGCCCCTCTGCCCTCTGAGCAGCCGGCCTGCACCGGCCATACTGAGGCTGCCCCTACGGGCACCATGGTGCTAGGGGAGCTTGCTACCTCTGCCCAGGTGCAGCCCCTTCCTAATGTTAGTGTGCTGCCACCGGTAGTTCTCCCGGCTGTGAACATGGTGGCTGCCCCTGAGCCTGCCAGTTGCAGCCTAGTACCTCCTAGCCAGGCCCAGCTGCAGTGCCAATCTACTAGGGCAGTGTCCCGCGGGAGTTTTTCCAGTCGGCGCAGATCCCGGTCCTCGTCAGCTTCTCAGAGTCCGCGGCATCACCTCCGCCGCAGGGCGTCTGGACACCATCATCGTAATTCCAGACGACGATCCCGGGTATCCGGCAGCCGCAGGCGTTCCAGGTCCTCCCGCTGGCGTTCGCCGTCGACTTCTGGCGGTTCAACGAGCGCCTCGGAGGTCTCTGGTCGGAGCCCGAGGGGGTCACCGTCGAAGGCGGGATTTCTCCCTCTCATCTAGGAGGTCCTCACAGCCGGCTGTCGTTCCTGCGACAATTCCCGTGCCTGACCCGGGTGCGGTGGTTCCTCCGCCTATTCAAGGGCCGGGATCGACTGCTGCAAGGAGTGGTGAGTTTGACTTCACGGGGGCCTGGGGTTCGGGGTGAGTCAGGTAATAACGAAGTTTTAGCTGCTCTGCAGTCTATTTTATGTAAACTTTCCTCACCCGCCGTAACTGCTCCAGCGGTTCCCAAGCCTCCCCCACCCCGGGCTGGTATCTACAAGGAGGCTTTCTTCTGTGGTATCAGCCCTCTGGGTGCACATCTGGACGCGGAAACCAAGGAGAAGATTTGGTCCAATCAGTATGTGGACATTTGGTCCCTGATTTCGGCTGATCAGTTTACGGTGGATAAGGAACGGCGTGCTTTCACTGACAATGTTAGAGTCGGGGAATTTAGGAAGCCCCGGGTGGCGCGGTCCATGAACAATTGGATTCAAGCCTTCTCTGTTTTAGGTTGTGTTATGGGTCAGAAGCACCCAGAGCGTTGTTCGGAGTTGTTTGTCTATTTTGATAGTATTTATAGTGCATATAAATCTCATGGGGGATCCGCCTGGTGGCGCTATGATGAGGACTTCCGGCGGCGCCTGGCGTTGCAGCCGGAGATCGGCTGGGGCGTCAGGGCCACGGACGTTTGGCTTCGTTTGATGATGGCACCGAAAGCTCAGCCCTTTCAGCCCGCGGCCACCGGTTCCGGGGGAGCTTCCGCCTCGGGCTCGGTGGCCGTGCGCAGGCCAGGTTCCTGTTGGCTCTTTAATGAAGGCAGTTGTCGCTTCGCAGGCCTGTGTAAGTACAAACATGAGTGTTCCGCCTGTGGCGGAGCTCACACAGCTTTGCGCTGTCCCAGGCCCTCGGTGCGACAACTCAACAAATCGGCTCCTGCCGAGGTCAAGGACGCCAGTGAGCGTAGCCGCGATGCGCCCTTGGCTAGACAGGTACCCCAATAGTTCCGATGCCGCTGTTTTGTTAGAGGGTTTTCAGTTTGGTTTCTTTATCCCGTTTAACTATTCTGGGCAACCCCAGTTTTCTGATAATTTGAAGTCGGCCCGTGAGCATCCGGTGGTCACTGATCAGAAGATTGCCAAGGAAGTTGAGCTTGGCAGGGTAGCGGGCCCCTTTAATGCCCCCCCCTTTTCTAATCTTCGGATTTCCCCTCTGGGGGTAGTTCCGAAGAAGGAACCGGGAAAGTTTAGACTCATTCATCATCTGTCTTACCCCAAAGGTTCGTCCGTTAATGACGGCATTTCGGCAGATGATGCATCAGTCTCTTATGTCTCTTTTGACAAGGCCGTGATGCTGGTTAGGAAAGAGGGAAAAGGGGCGCTGTTGGCAAAATCTGACATTGAATCAGCTTTTCGGCTGCTCCCTGTCCATCCGGAGTGTCACCACTTGTTGGGGTTTCAGTGGGGTGGGTGTTTCTACTACGACATGTGTCTGCCTATGGGATGTTCCATTTCATGCCACTTCTTTGAGATTTTCAGCTCCTTTTTGGAGTGGGTGGTGCGTTATGAAACTGGTTCCGGTTCTGTTATACATTATTTGGACGATTTTTTGTTCGTGGGTTCCCCGCAGGATTCGTCTTGTCAGTTTCTGTTGTCCACATTTCAGTTTTTCATGCAGCGTTTTGGGGGTCCCTTTATCGGGGGACAAGACGGAGGGCCCTGCCACGGTGCTTACCTTTCTGGGTATCGAAATAGACACCGTGGCCATGGTTTTCCGCCTTCCTCAGGATAAACTGGTCAAATTGAAGGAGTTGATTGACGGGTTTTTGGCCGTTGCCAAGGTCACCCTTAAACAGGTGCAGTCTTTGTTGGGTTTGCTCGTCTTTGCATGTAGGGTCATGCCGATGGGGCGTGTGTTTTGTAGAAGGCTGTCCCTGGCTACCAGGGGCGTCCGCCTTCCCGAACACCGCATACGCCTCACGGGCATTTTGAAAGCAGACCTGAGAGTGTGGAGGGAATTTCTTCTCTCGTACAATGGTCGCACCTGTTAATGGGTACCAGGATGACCAATGATGAGTTGGCGCTTTTTACAGATGCCGCTGGCTCAACCGGTTTCGGGGCAATTCTGGGTGACGATTGGTGTGCGGAGGCCTGGCCGGTGGAGTGGACCGAGTTGGGGCTATGTAGGAATCTCACGCTGCTTGAACTCTTTCCTATTATAGTGGCTGTTGAGATTTGGGGCCCATGTCTTGCCAACAGGCATATTTGCTTTTGGTCCGACAACTTGGGGGTTGTGCGTTGTATCAATAGCCTTTCTTCTTCCTCTCCTCCGGTCATTGGTCTCCTTCGTCACTTGGTCTTGCGCTGCTTGGAGTACAATATTTACTTCCGTTCTCGTCATGTACCTGGGGTTCACAACTCCATCGCTGATGCTTTGTCGCGCTTTCGTTGGCAGGATTTCAGGGCGCTCCTGCCTGGAGCCAAGGAAGTGGGATACCCCTGCCCGGCGTGTCTTTGGAATCTCGTGGACCTATGATGATGGAAATGATCGCGTCATCGGTGACACCCGCTACTTGGAGATTGCATGGTAAGGCGTGGGATGAGTGGTGCTCGCTGGCCAGGGGTCGCGATGCTGCAGGTGATGAGTCTGTGCGTTTGGAAATCACCGTTGAATTTGTGTTGGGCATTAGGGCGGCCGGAGCGTCTGGCTCCGTAGCGCAGCGTAAGCTTGCGGGGGTTTCGTTTTATTTTAAGTTGTTGGGATGGGGTGATGTCACCAGGGCTTTCTTTATCAGGCAGGCCTTGAAGGGTTGGAAGAAGGAGAGGGTTCAATGTGACCAGCGACGCCCGGTATCTTATCACTTATTGGTTCGCATGGTTCAGTCGTGCCCGGCGGCGTGTAGTTCTCCCTACGAGAGTTTTTTGTTTTCCGTAGCGTTTGGCCTCGCATTTTTTAGGGCGTTTCGCATAGGGGAGCTATTACCTCCGTCTAAGTTTAAGCCGGGGGGTTTGCGCAGCGACGATGTGTTAGTGGGGGACGGGTCGGTCCGACTCAGGATTCGGCGGTCGAAGACGGACCAATACGGTCGGGGTGCGTGGTTACCACTATGGTCGGTAGATGGCGCAGTATGCCCGGTGCGCTTGGTAACGGATTACGATAAAGTGAGAGTCCGTTCCAATCTATTTTTAGTGCACCAGGATGCCACGCCTCTCACGGTTTTTTCAATTTAGGGCCATGTTGCGTAAGTTGCTGGTAGCTCTGGGTTTACCCCCGAAGGAGTTTGGCACACACTCCTTTCGCATTGGCGCGGCGACGGAGGCGTCGAGGGCGGGTTTGCCTGAGTCGGCGGTTATGCGCATAGGTCGCTGGCGCTCGGCGTGCTACGCTCGATATGTCAGGCCGGATTTGCTGTTATGAGTTTATTGACTGTTTTTTCCTTTAGATGTGGTTCCCCCGACTGTGTGGATACTGGGTCATTCCTATATCTTCCGTGCGGGCCAGCGCGCGGATGTTCGGCCTGGCGGCAGGAGTCTGGGCTTTCGCCACATTGAAGTGTATTGGAGAGGCATTCGGGGGCTACGTTGGCCCCAGGTTCTTTCTGAGGTTATGTCTATTGCCGGGGTGACCTCGGGCCCTGTTATTTTGGTGGTGCACGCAGGTGGGAATGACCTCTGTCACGCCAAGATTAATGAGCTGATGGCACTTATGCGTGCCGACATTTTGAGGTTCGGTCCGCTGTTCTCGGAATTCGTCTTGGTGTGGTCAGAGGTCGTTCCTAGAGTGGTGTGGCAGTATGCCAGGGATCCCCTGGCGATAGAACGGTCTAGGCAAACGCTTAACACGAGAATGTCTCGTTTTGTACGCTCTCGTTCAGGTGTTGTAGTCCGTCACCGCCAACTGGAGGGCGACAATCGGGGGGGCCTCATGTCCTCTGATGGTGTGCATTTGAGCGAAATTGGGCATGATATTTTTCTGTCTGGCTTGCAAGACGGGATAGAGCAAGCCCTCTTCCTTTTGGGTGGAGGTCGTAGCCCTGTGTAGGGGTCACAGGGCTCCTTCGTGGCCTGAAGTTTATATGGAGGATGATTCGGAGCAGCCAGACATGTACGGCGGGGAGTCCGCCGGCGGCATACCACGGTTGCATCGGTTGGTTGGCACTGGAGAGTGCCGGGTTACTAAGGTTTTAAAGTTTGAGAAAAGTTAATAAAAGCTGTGGCGATCTCCACCCAGCAAAAGGAAGAAGTTGTGTGTGTCGTTATTCCTGGCGGTAGGGGGTATGTGCCTTGTTTAAGAGTTCATGGAGGTCAATGCAGTCTGTATTGAGCCCGACTAATTAAGGAGGGTGCAGGCGGACTGCATGTGCCACTCTCCATAGTTGCATACTGCTCATGCTGAGTGCCGCCAGGAATGAGTTAAAGTTGCCTGTCCTGTGTGTGTCTCTATCCCTCCTCTTTATGCTTGTGCCCTCCCCTCCTCCAATCCCGTGCTGCCGCGGGTATTTTGGCCTATGGACGTGCCTGGGGGGTGGCGATGGGGCGGGCACAATATATATACATGGGGCTCCCTTTACCTCCCCCCTTTCCGCCACTTGCCGTGTTCCCTCCCTCCCTCCCTTTTTGTCAAATTTTACTTTTAAAAAAAAAAAAAAAAAAAAAAAAAAAAAAAAAAAATGATAAAGAGATAAGAGTTATATATATATACAAAAAAAAAAAAAAAGAAAGTTAATGAGAAATAGAAAATGGAGATTTCTTTTCCGTGATTGTTTGTTTTAAGGTTTTATTGCAAGTCACAGCTTGGCCCTGAAGTTTATATGGAGGATGATTCGGAGCAGCCAGGACATGTACGGCGGGAGTCCGCCGGCGGCATACCACGGTTGCATCGGTTGGTTGGCACTGGAGAGTGCCGGGTACTAAGGTTTTAAAGTTGAGAAAGTTAATAAAAGCTGTGGCCGATCTCCACCCAGCAAAAGGAAGAAGTTGTGTGTGTCGTTATTCCTGGCGGTAGGGGGTATGTGCCTTGTTTAAGAGTTCATGGAGGTCAATGCAGTCTGTGAGGACTGTGTTATCGGTGTGTGTGTGTGAGGGCTGTGTTATCGGTGTGTGTGTGTGTGAGGGCTGTGTTATCGGTGTGTGTGTGTGTGAGGGCTGTGTTATCGGTGTGTGTGTGAGGGCTGTGTTATTGGTGTGTGTGTGAGGGCTGTGTTATCTGTGTGTCTGTGAGAGCTGTGTTATCTGTGTGTGTGTGAGGGCTATGTTATCGGTGTGTGTGTGTGTGAGGGCTGTGTTATCGGTGTGTGTGTGAGGGCTGTGTTATTGGTGTGTGTGTGAGGGCTGTGTTATCTGTGTGTCTGTGAGAGCTGTGTTATCTGTGTGTGTGTGAGGGCTGTGTTATCGGTGTGTGTGTGTGTGAGGGCTGTGTTATCGGTGTGTGTGTGAGGGCTGTGTTATCCGTGTGTGTGTGTGTGTGAGGGCTGTGTTATCGGTGTGTGTCTGTGAGGACTGTGTTATCGGTGTGTGTGTGTGTGAGGGCTGTGTTATCGGTGTGTGTGTGTGAGGGCTGTGTTATTGGTGTGTGTGTGAGGGCTGTGTTATCTGTGTGTGTGTGTGAGAGCTGTGTTATCTGTGTGTGTGTGAGGGCTGTGTTATCTGTGTGTGTGTGTGTGAGGGCTGTGTTATCGGTGTGTGTGTGAGGGCTGTGTTATCGGTGTGTGTGGTGAGGGCTGTGTTATCGGTGTGTGTGTGTGAGGGCTGTGTTATCGGTGTGTGTGTGTGTGGGCTGTGTTATCGGTGTGTGTGTGTGTGTGTGAGGGCTGTGTTATCGGTGTGTGTGTGTGAGGGCTGTGTTATCGGTGTGTGTGTGTGTGTGAGGGCTGTGTTATCGGTGTGTGTGTGTGAGGGCTGTGTTATCGGTGTGTGTGTGAGGGCTGTGTTATCGGTGTGTGTGTGAGGGCTGTGTTATCGGTGTGTGTGTGAGGGCTGTGTTATCGATGTGTGTTGTGAGGGCTGTGTATCGGTGTGTGTGTGTGTGAGGGCTGTGTTATCTGTGTGTGTGTGTGAGGGCTGTGTTATCTGTGTGTGTCTGTGAGGGCTATGTTATCAGTGTGTGTGTGTGTGTGAGGGCTGTGTTATCGGTGTGTGTGTGAGAGCTGTGTTATCGATGTGTGTGTGAGGGCTGTGTTATCGGTGTGTGTGTGTGTGAGGGCTGTGTTATCTGTGTGTGTGTGTGAGGGCTGTGTTATCTGTGTGTGTGTGTGAGGGCTGTGTTATCTGTGTGTGTGTGTGAGGGCTGTGTTATCTGTGTGTGTCTGTGAGGGCTATGTTATCGGTGTGTGTGTGAGGGCTGTGTTATCGGTGTGTGTGTGTGAGGGCTGTGTTATCGATGTGTGTGAGGGCTGTGTTATCAGTGTGTGTGTGAGGGCTGTGTTATCGGTGTGTGTGTGTGTGTGTGTGTGAGGGCTGTGTTATCAGTGTGTGTGTGAGGGCTGTGTTATCGGTGTGTGTGTGTGTGAGGGCTGTGTTATCAGTGTGTGTGTGAGGGCTGTGTTATCAGTGTGTGTGTGAGGGCTGTGTTATCAGTGTGTGTGTGTGTGTGAGGGCTGTGTTATCGGTGTGGTGTGAGGGCTGTGTTATCTGTGTGTGTGTGAGGGCTGTGTTATCTGTGTGTGTGTGGAGGGCTGTGTATCGGATGGTGTGTGTGGAGGGCTGTGTTATCGGTGTGTGTGTGTGTGTGTGAGGGCTGTGTTATCTGTGTGTGTGTGAGGGCTGTGTTATCTGTGTGTGTGTGAGGGCTGTGTTATCGGTGTGTGTGTGTGTGAGGGCTGTGGTTTTCTGTGTGTGTGTGTGAGGGCTGTGTTATCCGGTGTGTGTTGTGTGAGGGCTTGTGTTATCGGTGTGTGTGTGAGGGCTGTGTTATCGGTGTGTGTGTGTGTGTTGAGGCTGTGTTATCTGTGTTGTGTGTGAGGGCTGTGTTATCTGTGTGTGTTGTGAGGGCTGTGTTATCGGTGTGTGTGTGTGAGGGCTGTGTTATCGGTGTGTGTGTGAGGGCTGTGTTATCGGTGTGTGTGTGAGGGCTGTGTTATCTGTGTGTGTGTGTGTGTGTGAGGGCTGTGTTATCTGTGTGTGTGTGAGGGCTGTGTTATCGGTGTGTGTGTGTGAGGGCTGTGTTATCGGTGTGTGTGTGTGAGGGCTGTGTTATCGGTGTGTGTGTGAGGGCTGTGTTTTCTGTGTGTGTGTGTGTGAGGGCTGTGTTATCGGTGTGTGTCTGTGAGGACTGTGTTATCGGTGTGTGTGTGTGTGAGGGCTGTGTTATCGGTGTGTGTGTGAGGGCTGTGTTATTGGTGTGTGTGTGAGGGCTGTGTTATCTGTGTGTCTGTGAGAGCTGTGTTATCTGTGTGTGTCTGTGAGGGCTATGTTATCGGTTGTGTGTGTGGTGTGAGGGCTGTGTTATCGGTTGTGTGTGTGAGGGCTGTGTTATCCGGTGTGTGTGTGTGTGTGAGGGCTGTGTTATCGGTGTGTGTCTGTGAGGACTGTGTTATCGGTTGTGTGTGTGTGTGAGGGCTGTGTTATCGGTGTGTGTGTGTGAGGGCTGTGTTATTGGTGTGTGTGTGAGGGCTGTGTTATCTGTGTGTGTGTGTGAGAGCTGTGTTATCTGTGTGTGTGTGAGGGCTGTGTTATCTGTGTGTGTGTGTGTGAGGGCTGTGTTATCGGTGTGTGTGTGAGGGCTGTGTTATCAGTGTGTGTGTGAGGGCTGTGTTATCGGTGTGTGTGTGTGAGGGCTGTGTTATCGGTGTGTGTGTGTGTGTGTGAGGGCTGTGTTATCGGTGTGTGTGTGTGTGTGTGAGGGCTGTGTTATCGGTGTGTGTGTGTGAGGGCTGTGTTATCGGTGTGTGTGTGTGTGAGGGCTGTGTTATCGGTGTGTGTGTGAGGGCTGTGTTATCGGTGTG
Organism: Dendropsophus ebraccatus; assembly: GCA_027789725.1. NCBI lineage: Eukaryota > Metazoa > Chordata > Amphibia > Anura > Hylidae > Dendropsophus > Dendropsophus ebraccatus. The sequence continues at coordinate 11,528 of JAQFWZ010000451.1, read as the reverse complement.
TGTGTGAGGGCTGTGTTATCGGTGTGTGTGTGAGGGCTGTGTTATCGGTGTGTGTGTGAGGGCTGTGTTATCGATGTGTGTGTGAGGGCTGTGTTATCGGTGTGTGTGTGTGTGAGGGCTGTGTTATCTGTGTGTGTGTGTGAGGGCTGTGTTATCGTGTGTGTCTGTGAGGGCTGATGTTATCGGGTGTGTGTGTGTGTGAGGGCTGTGTTATCTGGTGTGTGTGTGAGCTGTGTTATCGCGTGTGTGTTGTGAGGCTGTGTTATCGGTGTGTGTGTGTGTGAGGGCTGTGTTATCTGTGTGTGGTGTGTGTGAGGTGTGTATCTGTGTGTGTGTGTGAGGGCTGTGTTATCTGTGTGTGGTGTGATGGGCTGTGTTATCTGTGTGTGTCGTGAGGGCTATGTGTTATCTGTGTGTGTGTGAGGGCTGTGTTATCGGTGTGTGTGTGTGAGGGCTGTGTTATCGGTGTGTGTGTGTGTGAGGGCTGTGTTATCAGTGTGTGTGTGAGGGCTGTGTTATCGGTGTGTGTGTGTGTGTGTGAGGGCTGTGTTATCAGTGTGTGTGTGAGGGCTGTGTTATCGGTGTGTGTGTGTGTGAGGGCTGTGTTATCGGTGTGTGTGTGAGGGCTGTGTTATCAGTGTGTGTGTGAGGGCTGTGTTATCAGTGTGTGTGTGTGTGAGGGCTGTGTTATCGGTGTGTGTGTGAGGGCTGTGTTATCTGTGTGTGTGTGAGGGCTGTGTTATCTGTGTGTGTGTGAGGGCTGTGTTATCGGTGTGTGTGTGTGAGGGCTGTGTTATCAGTGTGTGTGTGTGTGTGTGAGGGCTGTGTTATCTGTGTGTGTGTGAGGGCTGTGTTATCTGTGTGTGTGTGAGGGCTGTGTTATCGGTGTGTGTGTGTGTGAGGGCTGTGTTATCTGTGTGTGTGTGTGAGGGCTGTGTTATCGGTGTGTGTGTGTGAGGGCTGTGTTATCGGTGTGTGTGTGAGGGCTGTGTTATCGGTGTGTGTGTGTGTGTGTGAGGGCTGTGTTATCTGTGTGTGTGTGAGGGCTGTGTTATCTGTGTGTGTGTGAGGGCTGTGTTATCGGTGTGTGTGTGTGAGGGCTGTGTTATCGGTGTGTGTGTGAGGGCTGTGTTATCGGTGTGTGTGTGAGGGCTGTGTTATCTGTGTGTGTGTGTGTGTGTGAGGGCTGTGTTATCTGTGTGTGTGTGAGGGCTGTGTTATCGGTGTGTGTGTGTGAGGGCTGTGTTATCGGTGTGTGTGTGTGAGGGCTGTGTTATCGGTGTGTGTGTGAGGGCTGTGTTATCGGTGTGTGTGTGAGGGCTGTGTTATCGGTGTGTGTGTGAGGGCTGTGTTATCGGTGTGTGTGTGAGGGCTGTGTTATCGGTGTGTGTGTGCGGGCTGTGTTATCGGTGTGTGTGTGAGGGCTGTGTTATCGGTGTGTGTGTGAGGGCTGTGTTATCGGTGTGTGTGAGGGCTGTGTTATCGGTGTGTGTGTGAGGGCCTGTGTTATCGATGTGTGTGAGGGCTGTGTTATCGGTGTGGGGGGGGGGTCCGTGTTATCGGTGTGTGTGTGGGGTGGTCCGTGTTATCGTTGTGTACGTGCTGTGTTTTACGCTGCAGATGTCTCAGTCTCTGATATATCCGGGGACATGTTGCACACTTTGTGGCACACACTAACCTGATTGTTTGTATCGTAACATGCTGCACAATCCTGGAACATTCCGGGCCATAATTCCTCCTCGTACAGGGATTTCCCCCATAGGATTAGATTATCTGGATATTTCTCCACATCTCCCGGTTATGTGTGTGTGTATATAATCGCTACACCGCCATATACACTGCTAAATACTATACCACCATACTGCTATATATACACTGCTATACCACCATACTGCTATATATACTGCCAACCTCTATACCACCATACTGCTATATATACACTGCTATACCACCATACTGCTATATATACACTGCTATACCACCATACTGCTATATATACACTGCCAACCTCTATACCACCATACTGCTATATATACACTGCTATACCACCATACTGCTATATATACACTGCTATACCACCATACTGCTATATATACACTGCTATACCACCATACTGCTATATATACACTGCCAACCTCTATACCACCATACTGCTATATATACACTGCTATACCACCATACTGCTATATATACACTGCTATACCACCATACTGCTATATATACACTGCTATACCACCATACTGCTATATATACACTGCTATACCACCATACTGCTATATATACACTGCCAACCTCTATACCACCATACTACTATATATACACTGCTAACCTCTATACCCCCATACTGCTATATATACACTGCTATAGCACCATACTGCTATATATACACTGCTATACCACCATACTGCTATATATACACTGATAACCACTATACCACCATACTGCTATATATACTGCTAACCACCATACTGCTATATATACACTGCTAATCACTATACCGCCATGCTGCTATATATACACTGCTAAATACTATACCACCATACTGCTATATATATACTGCTATACCACCATACTGCTATATATACACTGCTATACCACCATACTGCTATATATACACTGCTATACCACCATACTGCTATATATACACTGCTATACCACCATACTGCTATATATACACTGCTATACCACCATACTGCTATATAAACACTGCTAACCACTATACCACCATACTGCTATATATTCTGCTAACCACCATACTGCTATATTATATATATATATAAGGCCCTATGCTGACCCAGCCTCCCTGTGTACTTCTAACGATCTAGGAAAACATAACCCAAAACACTCAAGGTATGATGCATAAACTTTTATAGGGAGGGTTAGTTTGTGCTGCTGCTTCGGACTACAGGAAAGATAATTTACAGTGAGTATAAAATTCCCCTTTCCCTTACGTCCTAAGCAGCAGCACATAATGGGGATATAGCAAGATCACATAAAGGGTGGGAGAATCATACAGCAGCCATGAGAACCGCTTTACCAAGATTGGCTGCCCAGAGGTTCTAATGTCCACAATGCAGTTCTGCATAACTGATCAATGAGAATGCACATCTCCTCCACCCAGGATGTAGACATTGCCCTTGTGGTAAGGGCCTAATGGATTCAGGTACTTGGACTCTCACCTCTTGGTAGCACACAGAGTCTGCCGTATCCATCTGGATAAAGTGGCTTTTGAGGACTCCAATCACTGTTCCTTCCTGAAAAAGATACAGATAAAATCTTCTGACTTCTCTGGTTCTCACTAAATAAACTCTCAAGGCTCCGCCCCCAACCAGAGAGCGCAGGCCCAAGGCACCGCCCACAACCAGAGAGTGCATGCCCAAGGCACCGCCCACAACCAGAGAGTGCAGGCCCAAGGCTCCGCCCACAACCAGAGCGCACAGGCCCAAGGCTCCGCCCACAACCAGAGAGCGCAGGCCCAAGGCTCTGCCCACAACCAGAGAGCGCAGGCCCAAGGCTCTGCCCACAACCAGAGCGTGCAGGCCCAAGGCTCCGCCCACAACCAGAGAGCGCATGCCCAAGGCTCCGCCCACAACGATGAGAGCGCAGGCTCAAGGCTCCGCCCACAACCAGAGCGTGCAGGCCCAATGCTCCGCCCACAACTAGAGCGTGCAGGCCCAATGCTCCGCCCACAACCAGAGAGCGCAGACTCAAGGCTCCGCCCACAACCAGAGAGTGCGGTTGTAATGCTTTCTCATTGGAGGAATTTAGGTAAAAACAGGTAACTCAATCTGCTGAGTAATGTTGGATAAGGAAGGAACCTTAAGGGTAAAAGACAAAGGGGGAGATTTATCAAAGGGTGTAAAATTTAGACTGGTGCAAACTACCCACAGCAACCAATCACAGCTCAGCTTTAGGCAGTGCTGAAAGGAAAGCTGAGCTGTGATTGGTTGCTGTGGGCAGTTTGCACCAGTCTAAATTTTACACCCTTTGATAAATCTCCCCCAAAGTCCTGAAGGATAACAAGATCTGGTTCAGTGGCTCCTAAAGTCTGAACATCCTCCTGCGTTTAGCAGATGTAGTAGCTACTAGGAAGCACCTTGAGGGTCAGGTATTATAATTCAACTAAAGATAAGAACTCAAAACGGAGCCGAGCAAGGTGATGAAGGACGAGTCCCGGATCCCACCTGGAGTTGGATCCATTACAGTGGCTTTAATCCTCTGCGTAGCTTTAATAAATCTCTGTATTAGGGATTTATGGGACAGTCAGCTGTCTGGAAGAACATAAAGAGCAGAGACATGTACTGTGACGGTCACAGCTTCAGCTCATTCTCAAACCCATCCTGGAGAAATCGGAGGATCGCCTTTATAGACAGTGATATGGGAGACGTCCGATTCTTCACACCAGGATAGACAATGTCCTTCACCCTCAGGGACGTTCTCTTTGTGGGTTCTGCTCTTAATAGCAGAATCATGTTTACCACCAATTCTAAAAAGCCTCAGCTCATCAGGCCTGTCAATCTTCAGGCCGTCAATCATAGGTGGTCCAGACCCCGACACAATCTGCCCTTCTGTGACACTGAGGATTCTGGGGAAGTCTCCAAAATGGCCTTTGGACACCTGTATCAGGAGAGAACAACCATGCCTTCCTGAGCCATTAGGAGTAATGAGGCCGGATTCTGTCTTGTCCTTACACGACCACTACGGGTTGTCGTCCCTAGCAGTTTTAGGGAGTAAAAACCACGTATTCTGGCGTTATCCGAAATGGCCATTAGGTCCACGTAAGGGTCGCCATAATATCTGGTGATTGGCCAGACATAATCCGTCCTCATGGGGCAGTAGGTGAGGAATCTGGGGAAGTCTCCAGAATGTCCTTTTGGACATATTCATCAGGAGAGAACAACAATTACCACAATGACCTCTTGGGCCAATCTGTGGCTATCAGGATTAATGAGACTTGATCCTGTATTGTCTTCTTACAAGACTTCTACTGATTGTTGTCCACAGTAGTTTTTAGGGAGTTAAAACCACACATCCTGGTCTTACCCGAAATGGCCATGGGACCAATGGGTCGCTGTAATATCTGGTGATTCACTAGAACATCTCCTGGTCCAGAGACCATTCTTCTGTCAGGGTTATATCATGGCTTTAGTCTTTTTACATTACGGTATTGTGACTTCCTGGTTGCTGGATAGATCTCTTGGTCCATGCAAAAAACTGCTTCTGCTTTTAACAGTAATGCTACTGATCGCATGCAGCTCTGAAGACCGATATGCACCACTGTAGATGTGTTACTTACTCCGATAGCTTCCCCATAGATGGATATGCACCACTGTAGATGCGTTACTCCGATAGCTTCCCCATAGATGGATATGCACCACTGTAGATGTGTTACTTACTCCGATAGCTTCCCCATAGATGGATATGCACCACAGTAGATGTGTTACTTACTCCGATAGCTTCCCCATAGATGGATATGCACCACTGTAGATGTGTTACTTACTCCGATAGCTTCCCCATAGATGGATATGCACCACTGTAGATGTGTTACTTACTCCGATAGCTTCCCCATAGATGGATATGCACCACTGTAGATGCGTTACTCCGATAGCTTCCCCATAGATGGATATGCACCACTGTAGATGTGTTACTTACTCCTGTAGCTTCCCCATAGATGGATATGCACCACTGTAGATGGGTTACTTACTCCGATAGCTTCCCCATAGATGGATATGCACCACTGTAGATGTGTTACTTACTCCGATAGCTTCCCTATAGATGGATATGCACCACTGTAGATGTGTTACTCCGATAGCTTCCCCATAGATGGATATGCACCATTGTAGATGTGTTACTTACTCCGATAGCTTCCCTATAGATGGATATGCACCACTGTAGATGTGTTCTGGATCTTACTCAGATAGCTTCCCCATAGATGGATATGCCCCACTGTAGATGTGTTCTGGATCTTACTCCGATAGCTTCCCCATAGATAGATATGCACCACTGTAGATGTGTTACTTACTCCGATAGCTTCCCCATAGATGGATATGCACCACTGTAGATGTGTTACTTACTCCGATAGCTTCCCCATAGATGGATATGCACCACTGTACATGGGTTACTTACTCCGATAGCTTCCCCATAGATGGATATGCACCACTGTAGATGTGTTACTTACTCCGATAGCTTCCCCATAGATGGATATGCACCACTGTAGATGTGTTACTTACTCCGATAGCTTCCCCATAGATGGATATGCACCACTGTAGATGTGTTACTTACTCCGATAGCTTCCCTATAGATGGATATGCACCACTGTAGATGTGTTACTCCGATAGCTTCCCCATAGATGGATATGCACCACTGTAGATGTGTTACTTACTCCTGTAGATTCCCTATAGATGGATATGCACCACTGTAGATGTGTTATTTACTCCGATAGCTTCCCCATAGATGGATATGCACCATTGTAGATGTGTTACTTACTCCGATAGCTTCCCTATAGATGGATATGCACCACTGTAGATGTGTTACTCCGATAGCTTCCCCATAGATGGATATGCACCATTGTAGATGTGTTACTTACTCCGATAGCTTCCCCATAGATGGATATGCACCACTGTAGATGTGTTCTGGATCTTACTCCGATAGCTTCCCTATAGATGGATATGCACCACTGTAGATGTGTTCTGGATCTTACTTCAGATAGCTTCCCCATAGATAGATATGCACCACTGTAGATGTGTTCTGGATCTTACTCAGATAGCTTCCCCATAGATAGATATGCACCACTGTAGATGTGTACTTACTCCAATAGCTTCCCCATAGATGGATATGCACCACTGTAGATGTGTCTGGATCTTACTCCGATTAGCTTCCCCATAGATAGATATGCACCACTGTAGATGTGTTCTGGATCTTACTCCGATAGCTTCCCCATAGATAGATATGCACCACTGTAGATGTGTTACTTACTCCGATAGCTTCCCCATAGATGGATAGGCCACCACTGTAGATGTGTTCTGGATCTTACTCCGATAGCTTCCCCATAGATGGATAGGCACCACTGTAGATGCGTTACTCCGATAGCTTCCCCATAGATGGATATGCACCACTGTAGATGGGTTACTTACTCCGATAGCTTCCCCATAGATGGATATGCACCACTGTAGATGTGTTCTGGATCTTACTCCGATAGCTTCCCCATAGATGGATATGCACCACTGTAGATGCGTTACTCCGATAGCTTCCCCATAGATGGATATGCACCCACTGTAGATGGGTTACTTACTCCGATAGCTTCCCCATAGATGGATATGCACCACTGTAGATGGGTTACTTACTCCGATAGCTTCCCCATAGATGGATATGCACCACTGTAGATGTGTACTTACTCCTGTAGCTTCCCCATAGATGGATATGTACCACTGTAGATGTGTACTTACTCCGATAGCTTCCCTATAGATGGATATGCACCACTGTAGATGTGTTACTTACTCCGATAGCTTCCCTATAGATGGATATGCACCACTGTAGATGTGTACTTACTCCGATAGCTTCCCCATAGATGGATATGCCACCACTGTAGATGGGTTCTGGATCTTACTCCGATAGCTTCCCTATAGATGGATATGCAGCACTGTAGATGTGTTACTTACTCCGATAGCTTCCCCATAGATGGATATGCACCACTGTAGATGTGTTACTTACTCCTGTAGATTCCCTATAGATGGATATGCACCACTGTAGATGTGTTACTTCCGATAGCTCCCCATAGATGGATATGCACCCATTGTAGATGTGTTACTTACTCCGATAGCTTCCCCATAGATGGATATGCACCACTGTAGATGTGTTACTTACTCCGATAGCTTCCCCATAGATGGATATGCACCACTGTAGATGTGTTACTTACTCCGATAGCTTCCCCATAGATGGATATGCACCACTGTAGATGTGTTACTTACTCCGATAGCTTCCCCATAGATGGATATGCACCACTGTAGATGTGTTACTTACTCCGATAGCTTCCCCATGGATGGATATGCACCACTGTAAATGTGTTACTTACTCCGATAGCTTCCCCATAGATGGATATGCACCACTGTAGATGTGTACTTACTCCCATAGCTTCCCCTATAGATGGATATGCACCACTGTAGATGTGTTACTTACTCCGATAGCTTCCCCATAGATGGATATGCACCACTGTAGATGTGTACTTACTCCGATAGCTCCCCCATAGACTGATGTGCTGAAGTGGACTGGAGCTCACTTACCGCTCTCATCTCTCACCTGTTGATGACAGCCACTTCTGTTAGGAACAAAGTCTTCTTCGCCTGTCTCACCCTTTGTTAGATGGGATCGGTGGTTGCCTCCACCCACTTTGAGGGAGAGATTGGTCTGCCACTGACTGAAGAAAATGTTAAGGGCCCTTGTATCTGTGGGTATAAACCATAACCCAATGTAGGCTGTTTATTCTTGGTCCCATACTGACAGCATCTGCTGCAAGGGGGATACATACGCCAACCTGCCTATTTAATTCGTTGCTTGCAGACGTCATGAGACCTGGACAAATCATCATTGGGTGAGGGACACCAATTGGGGAGTTCTAGGAATCCTGACCCTGTACTCCTAGTAATGGTTACGGGTAGGTGAATATATAGTACTGTAAGTTTTTGTCAATTAACAATCACTCGTGCAGGGAAGGAGACAATGTGTATCTTGGATCTCTTCAGATGGTGACTACAGCCGACATAACATAGAAGAGTGGTCCCATCTACTTCCCTTCTTATCTTAGGATAGATATATGTCATCCCAGGCCGGCAGGTAACCTTAGTGAGTGTAAAGGGAGCCGAGGGGATTTCAGAAAGATGCAAAGGAATCTGCAAGTCTTCTCTGTAGCCAGGTGTATACAGTCTTCTCTGTAGCAGGTACATGCAGGTGTATGCAGTCTTCTCTGTAGCCAGGTGTATGCAGTCTTCTCTGTAGCCAGGTACATGCAGGTGTATGCAGTCTTCTCTGTAGCCAGGTACATGCAGGTGTATGCAGTCTTCTCTGTAGCCAGGTACATGTAGATATGTGTCTCTCAAATGTGGAGGGGCCACGGACCGGGCAGCCAAATGTGGAGGGGCCACGGACCGGGCAGCCAAATGTGGTGGGCCACGGACCGGGCAGCCAAATGTGGAGTGACACGCATACTCAGAAGTAAGCACTATAGCATCTTCTGTAATGGGTTACAATTGAAGATACAATCTACAAACAGAACTGAATCCCCACTGCCATCTGGATGTGGGATCTTGCAGGATACACACATAAGTGACTGAGCTTTCCCAATAGGTTTCCTCACCTGAGACTTTTGGACATTATGATTTCTGCATTAAGTGAGATAAAATTATAATAAACCTGCGCCAGGTAAAGAGGCCAACAGACTGCTGTGTAGTGCAAGAAAACCAAGATCCCTCAGAGCAGCTGATACCACAACTAGCAATTCTAAGGCTGTGTCACACAATGCAGCCTCATTGCTTCAATGGATCATTGTTTCAATAGCGGAACTAATGTAAGACAGACACCAGGTATACTCGTACACAACTAGAAACTCTAAAGTTGTGATCATACCCTGCAATATCTACGTTTTACTTATTTTTACAAATAGCAGTACTATACATGTAGCAACTCTAGGCGTGTGTACACACAATGCTGTTTCATAGCTTCAATGCAATATTAAATATCAGTAACCGTGCTAGAAAAGACCCCAGATGCTCAATACACAACCAGGAACTTTAGGGTTGTGTTCATACAATGCAGTTTCAGAACTTCACTGCATCAAACAAAAGCAGAGCTATAGATGACATGTAAGGCGCAATCAATACACCACTAGCAATCCTAGGGTTCCCTGTGTTCACACAACGAAGTTTCATAACTTTACTGCCTCATTCAATAGCAGTACTGAATGAAACATCAGGTGTTAATAAAAAATAGCAACTCTAGGCTTGTGTTCACACAATGCATCTTTCCACAGCAGTGTGTTAAGGTTAAATTTAGATGTTGACCCCTCTCTCTAGGGAGAAAAGTCAAATACCCAGGTACAGGATGGTTTTTTAAATATATTTAGAGCTGTAACCTGCAGTATTACCAACTCGTCACTTATAAATCACGGACACAGATAAGGACAATGTATCATGATTATAAGCCTGGATAATAATGGCCCAAGTTTTATATGGTAATCACATTTTATAGGACAGAATATGGGGCAGGTGGGTACTACTCATGCGTATGTGATATATATAAAGTATGTAGAAATTCAATACAGGCGGGGTTCCAAGTCACAAGACACATACATGTCACACTTGATAGGTCGTCCATATATGGTTCATTAGCTTCCTGTACGCGCGCAGTCAGGTGGTATAACGTTTGAGAAGGTTAGAACAATACATTCTTTGCACTGATAATAAAGGATGATTCCAAGGGCCCAAATGGTAACAAACAGTCTGGTTTCTTCTGAAATGTCCTTGAAAGCTTGATCAGAAATTGTGAGACATAGTTCATCATTCCTTCATTAATTAACCCTATCAGGAACTCTATACTTTTATGCGCTGATGCTTCTAATTCAAAGGCCTATATATATATATATATATATATATATATATATATATGATAATTGTGTGGGGTGTATGTGTGTAGTCATATAGGTACGGTGCAGTAGTAAAATCGCATAACCTGCCTTATCAAGTGCTAGAGCAAGGAATCTGAGGTCAGGTGCAATAAATAGCAACTCTAGGTTTGTGTTCACACACTGCAGTCTCACAGCTTCACTGTGTAAGAAAGACACCAGGTGCAATCAAATCAGAACAGCAAATAGTGCAAGAAATCAGCACCAGGTGCACAAACAGCTCAGTGACCGACACAACTAACAGCTTATCTAAGCAGCATTCACATATAGCAGATCCATAGCTGTCACTGTATTATTACATAGCAGGACCCAGACCACATGATCACATAGCGGAACTGTCTCACAGAGCTCGCACAGCAAATAAAAAAATAAAAATAAAAATATAAAACTATTATAAATCTCTGTCCATTTTCTATCCATTAGCCTGCACACAGGCCTCCTGCAATACAGGTCAGGCTTCCAGGCAGAGAGCCCGCACAGGCACCATACAGCTCCTCACAGAAGAGGCCGTATGACTAGGACTTACCTCTCTGAAGAGCGAGGACAGACACCAGGCGAGCGTCATCCTGTTGAGCAGTGCCATGGTTAGCAGCCACGTGCAGCCCGGCAGCGGATGGCGCCATAATACTTACTGACCAGAGCATAGAAGATCTGAGCGATCACTGAGATGGCGCCATAATACTTACTGACCAGAGCATAGAAGCTGAGCGATCACTGAGATGGCGCCATAATATTACTGACCAGAGCATAGAAGCTGAGCGATCACTGAGATGGCGGTGAGCTTCCATAAGGAAAACACAATCTTTGCTCTGTACCACAACAAAGCAGGATAGAAACAAAATACATATACAAAAAA